>DVPR01000001.1:0-30802 GCA_018239345.1 Oxynetra stangelandi
CCGACACATCACACAAACTACAGAACACGCCTATAACACACCGGGAAACCGAGACGCTTCTTCTACATCAACGATGTATTTACGAGTATGTACATTATTTTGTTTCCATTTGCGAAAAACTTGTTAAAGCTGTTCGTGGCGCTAATCGTAAAGTTTGCAGCGCTTCCAGCTGTCGGTGTTCGATGTAAGCAGGTGAGCTCGCGGGAATCGCTATTTCGCGCACGTTCGACATCCGATAAAAGTTTCCGCCACAATCACCTAAGAGCTCAGCTGTCAGGGAATAACCGTATATCGGTTTTGTTTCCACTACGTCCCCTAGCTCTAAGTTTTGCGCATTATAATAAATATTATGTCTGAAAAAATACAAATAGAAAAAAAAAACAAATAAAATATTACCTCGTTCTGTACACAGAGTTATATAATTTTTAAATTGTTGTTTTATTTGTGTAACGAAGCTGTAATTTATGGTATCATTTCATCTCCATTACAATGGAGCACATTTTTGTATATCTCTATGTTTGAATATATAAAACTATTTAATACATTATGAATTACTTACTAATTACCTTTTACTTCTTATGGTTAACCCGTTGCGGGGTTATATGGCAATGGTTCTTATACGGAGCCATATATGAACCGTATATCGTTCTACTCAACTAAGTTAGAGTACGTAGCATGAAATTCTAAAGTTTCATAGGTCCGATAAAACTTAATTGTAACTTCTAGTTTCAGTACTAAATGCACTTAATTTCGCTTTAATCAGTGAACGCATCTTGCTAACATGGTTTAGTATAGATAAAAAGAAAGCAATTAAAAACAATTTATTCAAATTGAACGTTTTAGTATGGGATGTTTATCGTAGGAGTCGCTATTGAACTAAATTGTAGCTGTCATTAAAACTACAGACAATTATAAATTGTATCCAATTGCCATACTTTGTATCATCCCATAGTAAAATATTTAAATCGTACGCACATTCTTCATAATACCTTATCATGGACTTCTTTTTATTTTATAAATGTTTAGTAAAAAAACCATTTATAAAACGATAGTATAGAAAATATAGGAAAATATAGGATTTATTTTTAAAATGTGGGTAGAAATAAAATTCCAACCAGTGGTGAGGGTAACACGCGTGAAATCATATTTAAACACTAATTACATTTTGAGCGAATGCAAAATCATAGCCATTTTTTATACTTACATATTTTAAATCATTTAAATGTCTAAAGAAACAAGTGCGATATTTCTAAAATCAAACCAACACCATTCATACACCGAGCTTCGATTCCGAGACGTATATAAGCTATTTGTAACACGAAAGTCCTTTTGCAAGTGACAACTCATTGTAAATCCATATCACAGGCAGCTTAAGCGAGTGTTAAAAGCTTATCTTAACTTTGGACTATATTGCGATGAACTAGCGAAACTCGGTTACCCAAAAACCAACACTCCTTATAACTAGTTATGGCGTCGATGGCCGGAAATATTAAGTTATAGAATATTATTAGTGCAATAATAAATGGCTTTAGTTTATTTTTGTTTTTAAGGTATACCTAATGATTGATCCGCTGGTGCAGTGGTTAGTTCACCTGACTGGTGCGCTGTGGGTCGCGATGCGATCCTCACCTAGGAAGAATATTTATCTGATGAGCCCAAGCAAAAAGAAGAAACTGAAACGTCATCGAATGGCAGCCACATCTTGCAAAGGGTGATCTGACGAGAAGATTAAGAAAGCAGGAAATCTATGCATTCGAAAGGCCTAGGATTAGTTGGAATGAAACTGACTAGGCGATGTCTGTGATCAACATATACCTCTAAAAGGTATGTACGGTTTAATGTTCCTTTACAAAAATGTTGACAATTTTATCATTCAAAAAAAGGAATCCTACATATAAATATATTAATTAATCAATTATAAATAAGCAAACTACACATTTGAAATTTGGGATGTCTTGATGGTTCACAAACATTATACCTATTCACACGTCGACTATTTATTTACCTAACATGAAATATCTTAAGCCTACCTTTTACTTATGTAACAAATTGTTTTCCTACCGTACTCAACAGAATTTCACTCCAAAAATCAACCTAGAATATTTGACTGTCAAAGCAATCTATATAGACAAATACAAGGTTAAGCTTTAAAATACTCGTATATAAAATATTTATCAAAATTCGTTCAATGGTCGAGTCGTGAAACCGTCAGATACACTAGTTTCATGTTGTTAATTTCGAAATGGATGTAACAATCACGCGACTATATCTAGCTGAATATTTTTTATTTGATAATGAAATTGAAGTAATTGTCTTTAAATGCCATAATAATCGTCGAATAATATATACCAAATTGACATACTAATTACTTTATCATAACATATTATTTATAGGTCAGATATTTTATGAGAACATGATGATATCTGGGCGCAAAGATCGAGTATAATAGACTAGCATATTTTATAGAAACTAAAATGAACCCTTATTTTTGTGAAATGTTGTACACTATATATTTTAAGTTAAGGCCAGCCAATATATTCTGGACGCGTTTAACGTCTGTTCGACTAAGGGCGGTGATTGACAAGAGGTGAGCGATCTCCACAAGCTAACTTGAGTGTCGACAAATCGAATCAATGTAGTCGATGCAAAACTTTTCTACGTACTTCGTCATCTAAGCGACATTTGCACAATTTTATTATATCTTCATGTATAAAATAAGGATAAATCATGTTTCTTTATATATGAATCATATTTGTTCCTAATACTCTTGTCATGCCAATGTTCTTATAAGATTTATAAAAACCTTAGTTTCGCCGTATGTACTTTGCTCATCAAGATATCAGTTTCCTTCAATAATTCAGTTACTTAATAGCAAATATCGCATGTTAAATATTATTTCATCATACAAATGAAATGATTAAATATCTGTTGAAAGAAAAAAAATACTAGCCGCTAACAAATAAGAAGATCTAAAAAAATCTTAATATTCATGTATCATCAAAGATAGGTTTGAATTATTTATGAGGACAAATGAGATTTCTATATGGAATAACTTTAACACAAATATTAATTTACCACACATAACTCCGTTACATACTTCAAGTGATATTTATATAAACGTTCGCCGTTGGTACTATCATCTGCTTTCAGTTTGAAACGAATGGACGTCGCGCTTGAATCGGTAACTTCAAGTGTTTGTTTGTACTGTTCAAATGCACGCGACCAATACATTTATTTCCATTTAAAAGTTTTGTCCCGCGTTGATGAATTGAATATCTTCAACGAATACATAAACTATGTACATTTGTTGATGAATACATGTCTATCAACGGAATGGATGTATTCTAGGAAAAGAATTAGAGAAATTGTATAGAAATTTTTTTTATTCCCGGAAGATACATACCTACGTGTATTAAAATTTTTCAATTGAAAATATTTACTATAAACCTCATTAAATAATTATTTGTATCTTGTAAGCCAGCGGAAAGGAATAAGTTTCGATATAAAATATTGAATATTTTGTGTTTTGATCAAACAAAACGCTTGTTTTATTTGTTTATTTTTTACTTTCCCGATACCTATTTATTCATTACCGGATACTTTCAGGATAAGAGTTAAAACGCACTTTTAAAAGCAACTTGATGCTTCCTAGATATCATCTAACTTCTATTAGGTGAACTTTAATCAAAATCAAACTTATATTTATTAAAAAAATACCGATATACCGATGCTTCTAAAAATTTTAACAAAGCGCTATAATTGAAATATAGAATAAACTAAGTTATGTGACCAAATTTTCTGCTTTACTTGAGAGTCGGTAATGTTACAAAGTTAGGTTTTCCTTTGATTACTGTTTCAATAAGGCACGGTCATTTAGCTAATGAGAGCGCTGTAAAGTAAATAACTTGAACAAAGTCTGCGTCAGTGCTATTTAGGCCTTTGATACTTGCCAAAGACTCGCGGCAAACATAAAAATAATAAAAACGAGTATTATTCCTTCGTACATATTTAATTTATTATTTGGCATCTTAAACGGTCTTTAAGACGGCAAGTAGAATGAGCGTTCTAAGAGAAATATCATTTTCAATTTGTACAGGTCCCAATAAATATTTGGATTGGGGTTAAACGTGTCGGTGCCGTGTTGTTTTTCATAAATCAAGTTGTTGTACCTGATAAAGTACATGCGATTTCAGGAGTTTAATTATAAATCAATATAATATACGTCAATACGTAAGGCTTGGTTATTGTTTTATTTTTGTTAATTATTGCAATGATAACATCAAAATTCAAATAACCATGCTACGTGTTTGGAATGTCAATGCGAAATTTTGTTTATTTATTTGGCTCAATTTATTTTATTTCATTAATCAATTTGTTTCGATATACGAAATAAGAAATAAACTAAATTCCTGGACAGCCGTAAATTATCTAGTATTTACTAATTAGAGTGCGCCAGTATTTTAATAAAATTGATTAACTGAAATGTTATTCAAGTAGAAAAAAAATAAACAAAAAGCTATTCAGGTTCGTGTTCGATTCCGAAACACGAATAAGCATTGGAAATAACATTTATAATTTGCACAAGACCTGTGAACTGTTTGATATTCAGCTCACGTTCGCCCTCTGAGATAAGTTTCAACCACAATTACCTGACCGTTCAGGCGTCAGGAAATATATTGGCACCTTCTGCAAACCCGCCGCGCCGCCTAAGGGCGTTCCGCTGCCGACCCCCGCTAATCTTATATTTACGATCTTTCGCTTTGATTGCCGCTACCGAAACAAAAATAACAAATTTGGAAAAAATTAAAAGGTCAACAAAATATTGCTTCTTGAAGATATAAAACACAAAAAAAAAGTTCAACTAAAATCCACCCTTTATCCGTTAATTAATATTATTTATCATAAAACGAGCATTTTCTGTGATTAATGGTTATTTATTTTTCGCCGGGAACCAAAAAGTTTTTTCTCAAAAACTTCGTGATTATTGTTGAAATACACAATGAAATCAAAGGACAACTTTTAAAAGGTCCCTAATGGACAAGAGGTCATCGATCAACTGACAAAGAAACTTTTCTCAATACAAAACAATTGATTGGTTTGAAATTTTCGCAAGGCGTACTTTTTCCTTTATTTGACTATGTCATTCATTTTATAAAAGAAATCCACTTCAATAGGTTCAATAGATTCGTTGCGGAATCGTATTATTCTTCATGACTTTGAAATATATTAATTTAGGGCGAGTATTAGGTATTTTTACCTTCAAAAATCAGATATTCTTTGATGAACAGCAGCCCATAAAAATTAACATCAAGGAAACGGGAGTACGAATAAGTACAAAGGTTGTCCAATTATTTATTATTCCTGTCACATCTCAATCTTATCGCCATTTTATTTGTCTTTTCTCGTTACTGTATATGCAAAAGGGTCGGATGAAGTGGTTCCGATAGAGGCTTCGTATTCATAGGGCGTGAAGAAAATCAAACGGGGGCTAAGTGTCATGGAAGAATATTAGAAGAATCACAACTGGGCTGTTTCGGCGAGCCGCAATATTCGGTGCCCCTCAATTTCGGGATGGAATACTTCGGGCGGCTTTCATTCGATCGCAATCTCTATGCTAACAGCTTGCGATTCTGATCTTCGTTTAGCGAAATGACCGCAGCCACCCCAGTTCCGGTGACGCTTATTCCTTACACGTTCACTCCCCAAAGTTTTTATGAGCGCAGCGAACGGTTGCCCTTCTATTAAGATTTTTTTGTCCACATAAATCTTTTTGATCCGACTTCAGAGTTAATACAGGAAGTAGTAGCAGTCCCCACCTGTACACAAACGGTTAATAAAAGAACACATTTAAATGGAATATTCTAAAGAGAATATAAATTGCTATTTGAGACAATCAGCATATAGGGAATAATAAGATAATTAAGGACTGCAGACACTATATAATGTCGGACATATATGTAGATCGCTCTAAGTTAAAAGTTTATTAATCGATGTGCAATAAGCGAAGTGCATTGACAGCTTTAGATATGTACACCCCCTCCTCTGTCCTAACCCCCTCCTTTTCGCTCACTCTAGGTTCTAGGATACAAATCTCTGGCACGTACCGCGAACTTAATGAAGATAGGTGCATTTTTAACATTAAATACTACTTTATAGAGATCTTCGAAATGCTTTTTGATGCATTTGATGGCTATTAACCAGTACAGGGTCAGTGTAGCAGACTACAGACTTACGTTTTCATTTTAAAGAAGACAAATAAAAGAGTTGAAGTGAGACTAAGCGTACAAACAAAGAAATAAGGAGAAGTGAAGGGCGGCAGTGCGCTCACGTACTTTTTCTATAACTACTATATCCTCAGGCTGATTATTATTAACTGCAACTGATGATAATTGACTTCAACAACGGAGGTATTCATGAAAATTTGTCATTAACAATTATTTATCCACGAATTATTCGCAACCGGTGTTTCTTAATTGTCCAGTAATACAATATTAAACTGTGGTATGAGTGACAAACAGAGATATGCATGTATATATGTATGTGTGTGCATGCATATGAATATCATGTGTATACTGAAATGAAAATTTATTTTCTAATAATATCTACCAATTATTTGTAAATATATGTTCTACACAGACACCATAATTTAATATTTTATACAAATATAAACTTTAGTTTTTGAACCTTAATATTAATTTTGTACTTTTTTGTAAGGTACAGGAGGTATATCAAACAGACCGTTGAAAAGTAATATTATATTTCAAACGAATGTAGTTTTCATAGCGCGGAAAAAAACACGTTAATCTCGTGGGTACGTTTTTATTTTGTAATGGACATCGTATTGAATTCGTTTTTCATCCATTAAAAGTACGAGTAATATATGAATTTGCTGCTGCTGAATGTTAACGATACAAAATAAATAAATTAATTTGTAGTAATATATTTTATAATTCACATACGTAGTTATTACTTATATTTAAACAAAGAGGATGTTTATATAAACTGAAATGTTTTTTTTTCCATAGCGTATTTATACAAGTTTTTTATGTTTATGTTTAATCTTTTAATATTAAAATACATTATGTTTTGTAAATAGAGTGGCAAACGGGCATCCGGCAGTCACGAGTGGCTGTTGTCGCCCATAGACATCTGCAACCGACCTGGAACCAGCTTCAAGTGCTTCACGACACTATTTTGGCCTTATAACGGTGGTACTTCCCCGGGCGAACAGTATATAGTCTCTACCTACCCGTACCCACCTACGTGAAATAAATTATCGATCGCATGTAGGTATGTACCTAATGCTTTTGCAAATTGACACTTACTTAAGATATATTATTCCGAAACGGCATCAATTGTCCGACTTAAATAATAATAAGAAAATAATAGTCGTAGCCATGCATCGTAACACGTAAGACGGAGCTCAGGTCGGTCAATGTGCAAACTCGAAGTAAATCTTCTTACGGAATTGCAACACAGGAATTCTATGAACGAAAGCGTGGGTGAATGTACACGGTGGAAACTTGGCTTTACAAAGAATAATTCAATAGCGCACAATAACTGAAATGTTTGCTCTATTCTCGCGGTAAGAGTAATATTTCGTGTTCGGCGATGCGTATTTTTTCATTCTACCTGTTTAAAGCGCAACAAATTGAAAATATTAGTACTACTATAATTAAATTATCCTCTGTCATATATTACTAGTATATTTAAGTATTTAGACTCAAGTAAACATTGAATAGACTGTAGTTCATTTACATTGAAACAAAATTGCATATTATCATTATAGTAATCAGTTTGTTATTTATGTTATAAATAATAATTAATTTTATTTAATATGTAAAAAAAGTCACAACAAAGCTATAAAAATATATCAACGTTTGCACACACATATGTCGATAAGTCGCGCCATGAATCAGGCTTATTTTTACTAATACAGAAATAATTCGTGAAACAAAAAGAATGAGGGGTCAAAAGCAGATGGTTCGCTTTTATAAAAATGTTGGAGGGTTGTGAAATATGACACAGTGTTATTTCTTCGCACACCCGGTCAAGAGTTATTGCATTCCATTATACGCTTTCTCTATCTAAAGGAAGCCATTTTCACTAAAGGAGAACTAAACTGTCTAAATTTTATTCCTCTTATCATTTTATCGCTTGCAAGGAAATTCTTTGTTTCCGAGATTATTATTTTTTTTCGGACGAAATACGTTAATATGATTTATTATGAAGGAAATTGACTTTCATGTACACGAATACGAATTTTGTTACTTGGGATCCGATTGTTTCGTCGTGGTAATATTTTTATCAGAGATATGGTTTATTTTAGCACGAATATATTAATACTATTCATATATTCATGTACACAAATTACTGGAATATATTTTTTTACTGTATTATATTGTATAATACGAATTATGCGGGGTTAGGGTAATATCATAATGAATAGATGGATATATTGTATTAATATTTAATTATATAGTTTTTGTTACTCTCATCAACTGTAGGTTCTCACATGATCATTTCTTCTGACACACACACACACACACATCTCACTAGTATTTTTCTATACAGCACTGTTAGCGCATATGAGTTGGCTTGTAACATTAAAAGCAAATACTTTTTTTGACTAATAAAAATGCAGTAGATTCTCTCATACATCGGTACGGCTAATCTTTACCCACACTAGCTTTGTGGCGACCCCGCCGGCCATTCCTTTCATCATGTCGCTGCGTAAGAGATTGACAATAGAGCCATTGGCTTGGAAGGGAATACCTTATCTTTACTACATTGTGCCCCAAGTGACATGAACAGCAAGTGTTTCATGCCCCGAACGAATCTCACATTCATAATGAACACCAAGCACACTATTAGACGTGTATAAAACCATGTGGGCCTAATCTCCTATCTACTTTGTTTCGTGTATCTTTATGTAGTCGACAACTGAAACCAATTCTATAGATTCACAAAGACGGCAGATAAGGGCCTGCCCACATAAAACGGCTGCTACAGATTTCTCATGCCATTTTGTTTATTGGTATATATGATAGGTACAATGCGGCGATTACTTAGTTGAAAAAATTGATGCTATTTATTTCTTCACTTTGTTTATATAAATTATGCAACCAACCAACAATACTGATCAAATATTTGGCGGTTGCGATTATAATATTTTATAAATTTATATACATAATAATCTAGAAGTAAATCCTTGATTATGGATATTTTTTTTTGTTTTTAAAGGTGCAATACGAACCATTTGCTCGTAAGTAGTAAGGTCTTTGTATTCCTTGGATGCTACGATGTGTAGGGTCAACGGAAGTAGTCATAGTAGGGTACATATTTCGAAGATAATCTCATCAATACTATCAAGCAGGACCCACCGGCGTCTTTATCACATGATGTGCTATGAACACATTGCTTTTTGTATCGTATAATACTTCTATGATATAATTTATGATACTAAATAAAGCGGAACCTATCTTTTTTTATATGTATGTATGTACTTATATGTATGCGCCAACCTATTGGCCTAGGTATTGTTAGTCCATCTAGCGGTTATCAATGCGGATACATATGATATCTAATACCATGGTTTATAATTACCAGTAAGGAACATCTGTGTGAATATACGGTGGTCGGTTTGTCATTAGGTAATTCGCATGTACGTGTATATATTAAAGATAAAACGTCAGTTCATTCCAAACGAGTACATAATCACAAATTAAGATCGCCTACTTAAAATGACTTTAATAAAAATATTTATAAAGTTGGTGAAGAATAAAATTGAACACCATTTGAAGGTAATAAATATACTTAAAGCATTTAATTGGCGACTGGTAGAGTATATTTACAAACGAAATGTAGTTCGCCAGTCGTTATGTTGTCCAATTAGAACTCATCCTTGATGTCATTCCAACAGGAAAAGTGCCGTTTGCAGTGATGGCGTGAGCTAGAAGTTTTGATAGCGTTTATTGGTAACAACATAAATAATTTGTTTTTTTTATTACGCTTCTTGGTCCTAATTCGTTTCCGTTCTTTTTCTTCATTAATTAAAAAATACCGTGGTTAAAATTACTAGCACCTTCGTAATTATAGATACGACAGTTCGTAATTACACAGGTGAGGTTTCATTATTATGACTAGAAAATTGTATGAAAATTATAATACATTATGTACCTAGTAATTTTATGAAATTCAATGAAAAAACATCGAAAATAATGAAAATTTAAAAGTTATAGTTACGTAGCACTAATTCAAAGAGTATAGAAGTGTTATGAAGGATTTCTAGCGGAGAGAAATGGCGGCCGTAAGTCAGTGCTGAAACACAAATGCGAAACAAAACTTGTATTTCATAAAAGATTTTTAAAATGGAATACCTACAATATTTCAGCCTTCAAATCTCAATAAATCGTCTAGGCGTGGTAACGAGCTCACTGCGGCGTAGTCTCTGCGGATACGTATTTTATTGGATTCACTGAAACGTTTTTCAGGTCCAAAGGATTATTTACGAGCGTCTGCGCTACCGCTGCAGAAATGCAGATGGACACAAGTACGAGTATCACCTGGCTCTACTCGAAAATATTCTGCTAAACTTATGCGGAATCATTTATTTTTACCTTTTACAATTTGAGCTCACGAAAAGTATTAATGGCGGTTTTGGATTTGTCACGAGATTCTTAAGAGTATACAGTTCTACTGTAAATAAATAAGCCATGCTCATTAGTACTTATATTTTTTTCTTCAAATTTATTATTTTAAATATTATTTATGGTTATATCCAAGAGCCATATTTATCAACTATTTCCTGTCACCAATGGGCAGGTTCATCAAAAGAATTAAATGGAATACTCTTAGTTTATAGTACAATGTAGCCAAGCTGCTCAAGTGCGGTTGACAGATATCTTGTGACTTCTGTTACGGAGAATTCTAAGGGGAATTCTAATGTTACGGACAAGTCTAATCTAAGCATTCTGCTCGCAATGTTTAGCTTTACCAGCACAGTAAATGATATTTCATCATAAAAACGCATACATATATGTACCTTCTCAAAGTCCGAGATGCATGCCAAGATGCGAATCTCTACCTCTCTACTGTAATCTTAAAAAATTACGACACCGCTGATGTGGTGAGAGTGCTTATTAATTTTTAACTGAATTTTATTTTTATTCTGTGGGCAGTATGCATGAATATGGTATTTTGAAAAACTTTCAGTAAGTATAAGGGTTATAAAAAACATTGTACGTAGTAAACAGAGTTTTCGTTGGAGTCATATGTAAGATAGAAAACGATTTAATTCTCAGTAACGTGTAACGTTATAGGTATCTATTGTCCGTCTCCCTGTATTAAAGTACAGTCACAGGTGCTGCACGTGATTAATTGGTCTCGAGAGGCGGCAGTTACGGCCAAACTATTTATTTATAGTACATCACGTAAGGCTCCGCTACGAACGGCAGGTTTGCCGCTTTAAATCCGTCGGGGGATGCTAGCTCCGATGTGTTTTCTTGTATTTTTCACTCCTTAAACCTTAACCCTAATGGGTTTTTAATCTTATATACGTATTTGTTATACTCGTACTATTGTGCTCAGCGTGACTTATACGTATAAAAAAAATCAAAATTGTTGATTTTGTTATTAAACTTTCAGATATTGTTAAAAGTCACATAACCTGAAGTACCTGTTTAAATAAATATTTTTTAATACTATATCCAAAGAAATAATCCAATAAACGTTTTTGTTATTAATATTCTAAAAAACCCATATAAATAAATTACGAAATAATATAACGAATATAATAACAGCATATTAAACATTTTAAATATTATTGCTACTTAGGCCAGCTTTCACTTGATTTAAAAAGTTATGAAAATCTAAAAATAATTTTAAGTTTGATATATTTTAAGATGATAGAAGATAAGTACAACGTAGCTACCTATTTGCGAATATGTGCTATCCACATTATGGCTTATGGTTGTTATGAAGGAGGCTGTTTAAATAAATGCGAGAAATGTGAGCACAATTTATTTATTTCCAATACTCGCACGTCTCTAGTGGATAACACTAGAACAAGACCAATCGATTACCACTACTTCTTTCTTTCGCTATCCTTTCGCATTTCGGACACTTTCTGAATTAACGTCGTAGATAATGGAATGTTACTCTACCAGATGTATTTATTTATTTATAAATAAATAAAAAATGTAAGTGTTTCTTTATTTTTATATTATATATGTATAAGTATATCTACATTTCTCAGTTGAGACATTGAACAGATGCAGACATAGATGCATGTATGTAGGTATATAACCAACTAATAGTAACTCAATCCACATGGTGAGAATTTTCAATTTCTTTATATTGTGTAAATACCCCAAATAATTGTTCAAAATTGTTTTGGTGATAACATTAAATGATTCAACTTTTATCTTTCATCATTTTCATTCGAAATAACTTTGTTTTTTAGTCTATCAAAAGATCACTATGAGGTACGAAAGATTTAAACAAAAGCGAAAGGTTTGTTCATATAAATAGTAAGTCCATTAATGTTACTGATTTTACCTTTTGTTACATCGAACTATTCCTGTCTAAATGTTATTAACTCTTAGGCAACTGCTATAAAAGCTCAAAAAGATTATATATTAGACTAATCCTTTATTTAAAAAAAAACAAATGTCTTATTTATAAATAAAAAAACATATCTTTGACTAATCGCACATATTCCAACTTGCAGTCAACAATTATTCGATTAGCTATGTTTACTTACCAATACAATTTTGTTTATATTTTTAAAATGCTAAGTTTGTAGATTCAAGGATTCGATTTAAGAGTACATAAGGTAAATGCCTATCGCACTGTGGGGCAAATGTTCTCCTTTGTGTGATAGGATTTGGGTCGCAATCCACAAAGCTGCTCTCCTACGAGTTCGCTAGGTTTTCTATACTCAAATTTTCTTTTGATTTTCCCTTTTTTCGCTTCCACTTAATGCTACGATGCTTTTCATGCAGAATTAAAAACGCTCGTTTAAAACTTGTAAGTGCCTTGACTACAGAAATTCGAAACGAATCTCGGTATAACAAATATAATTCGCATAAGTCCAGGTACTAGACGGCGCGCGAGATATATGTAGAATATATTCGACCGCGTAGTTTCACTGCTAAATACTACTCCATTTTAAAATGTGTTTTTAGGTACTTCTAGTGTAATACCATTATCTTCCAACATTTTTTGACAGTTATATCTGCTCTCGGTTAAAGGATAAGCACTGAAACTACTTTCAAAGATCAACGAGAATTCTCTTTTACGAAGCCAGTAGATCATATAGTATGAAGAATTTTAAAGGATTACAGGCCGTTCTTACAATGAATTTTTATATAAATCATTTAAATATTACTGTGTATTTTCACTAAACTAAAAATTATAATTAATTATTACGTTGTCGTGTGTATTTGTATTGGTATATGACAAATATATACAAAGAATATAGTCTAATTCACATTCACCCTCAACGCTGGTTTCCCGTGACGTTTATCCAGCTCAATGCATTTGTCTTGTTCGGCATCATAAGATTCAGTAACTTACCACTGAAAAGCTTTCTGTTTCAATCAATAAAACGTTACAGTCTCGAATTACTTTAACGATCTTTAATAAAACGGCCGCACGTAACAGGCTAGCAATCAAAAAGAGATTAGCAACAACTTTTCTTGTTCATAACAAAAGTATATATTAAAGTCATATAAGTATATATTAAAGTATATTGTTTCATTAAGTATCTCCTCTCACACTCCCGTTTTCTTATTACGTAGGTAACGAAACACAGGTATTGCTTAATTTCATAAATGTAAATATGCAATTTATATAACATCAAGCTCAAAAATCACATTAAATAAACTTAATAAACATCCAAATTACTAAGATGTATGTTAGCACAAAACTCGTGAAATCCAACATCGCCTTATTCATAATGTTCAATTCTAAGCACAGAGAAATGCATAATGTCTGCAAATTAGTTTTGCAATGTGGTAAAATGTTTTGCTAGCGTTTCCAGGTTTACTTTCAGGAGCAGTACAGGTGGTCGTGATTAATCGCGGCGGGAGCGAACGGAGCTCAATTTACAGCGTGGGAACGCCACTGCTCGCCCCAAAATAATCCAAATGCCACTGATTTTTTATTTTTATGGTTTTGTTAACGGTATGATATACACACACATATATATATGTATATATATGTAGATAACTCAAATGAACAAATATCCATATGTATGTATGTGTGTATCAACTATCTCCTATTCTTTATTAATATTACGGATGTAAGACGGTGTAGACCTTAAATTATAAGTAAATGACGTTCATATATAGTGTAATTGTTTTTTAATGTATGAAAATACAAACCCATTTATAACAAGAACCACGCCATTTCCTAGGTCTAATTAACTCTCATGGGTCGTCGGTGATTTACTATGTTATCTGTATAGTGTTTGGTCAGAGTCGAATAAATATCTTAACAACGTTAGATGTAAACTTCAATGCAATACATGTCCCACCATTGATAAGTTAGATAAACAAGAACATTTCCATGCATGAATTACGGTGCTTAATCAAGTATGACTTTTTCTTATGATAACACTTGTTTTGCTATGGTTGCCTGAGTTACATCCGGGATAAGTGCAACCAATTTTATGATCATTGCGCTACGTCGAGGTTCACTTTTAAAACCTGTACTCCTTAACCTGAACCGAATATAGATCGTCTTGATTAAATGGCGAGTGTAAATGCCGGTTTATTTATAACATGGAAACGCCACTAGCCGGACCAAAACAAGCCACAAGGGGTGCTACTGCTTGCTGAAGCTTAATTTATGGGTTTTGTTCTCATCCTATAACATTATTAGCTACCCGAAATTTAAATTATATGTATTATATGTTTACAACAATGGTTATATGTTTATTAGCCAAATAGAGAACTCAGTGACAAATACTTAAATAATGACAAATTTTAGTTTGTCATAAATCATTTATTTGCATTATTGCAAAAACAATATGAATATAATAAGAGATTTACAGTGTTTTATAATATTATTACAGGTGGAGTTATACACGTGGTGGATGTGATTAATAGTGGAAGGTCTGAGCGCCTCGCTATTTATTGCCCGCCGAGAGCCCCTGCTGGAGCAAGAATGAGCCACGAGGGGTGCCACCAATTTTGCTATCAAAATTTAAATAAAAAATTAAGGACACTTAATACATACTATAGTTCACCATAAGCCTTGAGTCACGTCATATTGACTTACGACTAAAATTATAGTTTTAAGTTCATAAGAATTTTCTACGATTTTTACCCTTTGACTGTAATTAACTGTAGCGAAGCTTACTAAAATGGGTTATAATCGACTTCAAAACATTGTTACCGCGTTGAACCACACTTGATACGGTTTGCACATAAAGAATAACCGCTTCCTATTTCTTATAACAAAGAATTGAAAATCGCGTCTTGTAATTTAGAAGCTGAAGAAATCTAGGTAAACATTTTCGTATATGCACCTATGGTCACATGCGCATATTAAAATTAGTTTGATTTTTAACGCTACACATAGCTGCCATAATCACTCAATACTTAATGAATATGTCGGCATTGAATACTTCGTTTATATTTAAAACTTGCATATAAGTAAAATGATTCGTATCTAGTACGAAGAGACGAATGTTCTATTCTGGCATGTTTAAAACTATTTCTTGTGTAGAACAAATTACAATCGGGCAATTATACATCTCAGCAAAACGTCCCTGAAATACGAGTTCCTTTATTTCGATCCCCTTTAATTCTGTGGGATTACTAGGTGTAGCAACTGCCGGACATTCAAATGGAAGAACCCTATTTATAGTCGGCACTAAAACCCAGGTTGTGGCAATAAGCTTATCGTTAATGTAGCGAAGCTAACACTTGTAGTGATATTTGTACACTGTATCAACTTTTGTTTGTCGGAAAGGGTTGTCTTTTGAAAATATTCCCAACGGCGTTCGATTTTTCATATATGTACATAAGTATGACAAATATTTTTATAAATGTAAAAAACATCACACAAATTATTAAAAAAAATCTTACACATGTATACAATATAGAAATCTATAAATTTTTAATTGTTGACAATTTTTTTTATTCAAGTTACGTTACATTTCACTTTAGTTTACGGTTAATTTTCTTCCACTAATCATTTTCCATTCAAATTTCCAACTTTACGGGACTGTAATTAAAACTTTGACTTGCCTTATTACGTTCCAATTTGATTATCTCGGTAGTAGTGCAATTTTCTCTTCTACTCAAATCATGATACATGAAGCAGGTGCATGTATTTGAACAAAGGACTTCGAACTTTTCAGCATGAGTCTCCCAGACTCGTATAAGGCACGAAAGAATTATCCAATGGTGTGAATTATAGACTTACAAGTGATTTGATTTACTTAGGGTAAGGCAAGAGTCGTAAAATATATGAACACCTTGTATAGTCGCGGCGATGCATAGTCCGTGCACTTTCGGACTAGGGGGAAATGTTTGAGGGTTGATCCTACTTGCACCAATGTAAGAAACATTGGTAACCGAATGAATATCTATACGGGATTTTTAATTAAAATGTAGTCTGCACAATGTTATGAAAATTTCTTTGCAATTCTAATGTTTAAACATGTTGAAGATGACGTAATGCTTCCAGGTAATCAGTATACAAAGTACCTTTTATCTATGTCCAACAAAATGACTACTTAAGTAATGAATATATCATACAGTCCCAATTATTGACAATAGACGACCAAAATCTGTTAACAATATTTTTTTTCTATAAATGAATAACACTAACATTGGTTAAAGCAGTACTATTTTTGACTTTTTATTAGTCACTTGCAATATGGTCAATCTAATTAAATCGGAATTCTAAATCACGATTACGTAAATATAGGTTGTTAACTCAGTTCACACTCAGATAGAAAGAAAACTAATGTCGCCAATCGTGTTCCCGAAGTTATTCGTCCAAGTTTCTTCCGTTCGACTTAAATGTGTCCACGGGGCAAATATTCAATTCACTAAAGTACGAAGGCCGTAAGTGACATCTGTTTTCCATTGAGTTTTAAAGTTTTAAAAGCAACATTCCGTTGTATCTTCATAGCGAACAAAGGTCTTCCATTTGAAAGAAATGAGTCTAAAGCCCGACCCACGATCATTCCTTCGTTCAGAGGCTATTTTCTTCAAATAGGTAATGTAAAAAAGAAAGGTCTTACTGGTAACAATATTAAATTTATCGTAACATTCCTAATCTACATTTACTTAATAAGAAAAAAATGTGTAATTAATGAGATTCCCTTGTTTAGACTAGCAGTAATTTAAAGATGTTGAATCTAAAACTTAATCACTATTTGAATGCTGTATTATATATTTATTTAATCAGAAACAATGTTAGAAACTAACATTGTTTCTGAGCAATTTATGATCTGTTTAGTATATTGAAAACTGTCAGTCGGTGGCGACATAGCACAGCACGCAAGATACACATTATCATAATATGAAATTTGACGCAATACAAAATTGCTATCTCGAGGAGCGGTCGACAAGTAATAGAAAAATGTTTGATAATTACGAATATTATTTCTTTAAATCAAACATGAATTTAAATGCTGAGATAAAATAAGCTCCTGAGAATATCATTTCGGGTGAGATGCTTTATTAAATTTTATACGATCATTCTATTATCAAGTGCAATCTGTGTTGACATAATTATATCTCAGTTTGTATGGTTGACATGACATAATATCATAACATCTTGGCTGGGCAGCGTTCGGGAAACTGCGAAGTATCTTGTAACGTCCGATATATCTCAATGCCTGAAGATGAAAGTGTTCGAGCAATGTGTGTTGCCAGCAATGTCATACGGCGCCGAAACGTGGTCTTTCACTACAGGACTACTGCGCAGGCGCAGTGTAGCTCAGAAACTATAGAAAAAGCTATGCTTGGTACTTCTCTACGTGATTGAATCCATAAAAGAACAGGGGTCATAGCTCGCGACATTAAGAAGTTGAACTGGCAATGGGCAGGCCTCGTCGCTTAACGGACCGATAACCGACAGGGAATAAAGGTCGTCGAGTGGCGACCACGTCTCGACAAAAGAAGCACAAGCCCTTCTACCAGATGGTCGGATGACCTGAAGAAAACAGCGGGATACCACTAG
Source organism: Oxynetra stangelandi (assembly GCA_018239345.1). NCBI lineage: Eukaryota > Metazoa > Arthropoda > Insecta > Lepidoptera > Hesperiidae > Oxynetra > Oxynetra stangelandi. The sequence goes on from DVPR01000001.1 coordinate 18,208, forward strand.
AATCAGAAGGCGAAGCGCCAGATGGAGCGGCGCGGATTAGGAGAGGATTGTGTCCAGCAGTGAATTTGTAAAGGTTAATGGATTTATCAATGTATGATTGAAAATTATTTTTCCGAAAAATCACAATATCCTTTATATTTTTGTACGTAGGTAATTATTATATGCTCTCGTCTAATTTTAATTCCAAGAGAGCGCAGCGCACCGGATTCCATTTACGATATTTCAATAGTGTAATTTCAATTGAAATACTGTATTAAAATTACCCCATATCCAGCAAGAACTATCCAAATATATGGTAATTTCGAAAGGAATTGGAATTTGATAACATAACCTTATCCTATTTAATTATTTATTAATAAAATGAGCTTAGAAATATATGTATATAGATTTTCTTTCTAATAGTTATTTAGAATTACGATGTATAATTTTCTAGTAACTTACTTATGTGTACTTATCAAGAAAGCGATTACTTGAAAATAATTAGTAAGTGATAGTACCTATAAAGTTATAAAAAAATATTCTTCTATTTTATTGTTCGGAACACACACAGATTACTTCAACACATATATACATAACTTCAGTAGATAACGACCTTACTCAATTGCTGCACGCTTCGAAATAAAGCAAAAAGCTCGTCAAGGCTGTCACAAAATTGAAGTGAAATGTGTTACAATAAACTTTATACATTAATGCCTTTAGTATCTATGTTAAACCGCTCGTAGCCCTGTCGAGACTGCAGACCATAAACGAACTATCTACTTAAGCAACGCCAGAAATGGTCCGTTCAAAGATGGTTGAGACCTATAGTGACGAATATTAAAAGCATCTTCGTGATACGGTCGACACATTGAGCAGTCTATACCAGTTGTTATTGTTAGTTAAACACTATAACACTTCTTTGGAAACTTATTAGGCGATTTTAAAAATCCAACACATGGTTTGTATACAAAGACATCTCTCTAAATCAGCCTTATGGAACAGAGTGATGGGTATAATATATCTCGCGCAATTTTTGACACGACCAATGTCTAACATTGCGACTTAAAAGAGATACATTATTATTATTTTTATTACTCTATACGGCGATGTAGCTATACGCACAAAATATCATAAAATTATACATTTCTTTATAAGAATCCTCCCTATCCTCGATGTAAAGATGTTAGTGGTGTTACAGCGTCGCTAGACGGTCCCGTTTCATATCTTAGCCCCCTTTGTATTTTATTGAAGTGAGGGACCTCCCGTATAATAACATTTACATAAAACACACAGATGTAGAAAGAAAAGCAAGACTTAAAATACTTTTGACTTTTCATTGGTAAACAAAGTTTGTATTCGCAGATCCGAAAATCCAATAATAGTAGGGGAACGGAAGGAAACCTCAGAAGGGGACGAATATCCCTGAAGTATTAAAAGTAAACTAAAGTCTTATAAAATAAAATTCATCGTTATTGCTATTTCTGAATGGCGCTGTAAGACTGAATCGCGATGTAGGAGTGAGGCGGGGTAAATTGAGACATACTGAGATTCAAAATGTTAATTCTCAAAATGTTTTTAATGATCCTTTAATTTTATAAAAATACTTTATCATAATATCTCTCAAAATAGCTCATGGTACTAATGCATTGGTACATTACAAACAAACTGTGATGTTAAGTGATATGTAGATAATTTTCAAATTTTCCAGAGAATTTTGGATTCGAAACCTCCTTTTGTTGCGTTCAAAGACCGAGTTAACGAGGCACAACCGTAACTCGAAATCGAGCTTAAAAATGTAAATACGATACATATCTTTATAGCTTCTAACAAAAACCCTTTACTGCATTCGCAAAAGGATGCTTGTATGGTATTCTTTATACAGAACGCTTTTTTGTAGCGCACGCTTATTTCGTATACATTTGTAGTCTATTAGACGGTTGGCAGCGGTATAGACATTAAAGAGGTCTTAACATGTAATAAATGTTTCCTTGTTGCAATAAAGTGGGCCAACTGCAGCGCGTAGTACTCTTGCGGTCTCGTCGCCTTCAGTTAAAACAACACGCGCCCAAATTATGATAAAATTATATTCAAATTAAGCTATTTCTGTGAAAGCTATTCGGGTCAAAGTACTACAATGAACAATTCTACGGAAACTTATTCCGTTTCATATCGTAACTTAATTCATAGAAGCAAAAGCGGACAAGTCTTCTGCTCTCTTTTGTTAGTCTAAATTGATTAAAATTATAGTTATATGTGTCAGAGACTTAATCGATCTAAAAGTTTTTATATATACGAGTACAGTTGTCAGCATAGCTTTCATCAGGATCAGCGTCAGCATTAATAGAACTCACTATTCCCGGATATGAAGCTTGCTCCGAGGCTTCTTCAAGCAAAACGAGATTCAAGTGAAGCGGAAAATAAATACCACCCAATGCAAACATGACACGTGGCAATACTACTACCTCCAATAAACGTTAATTACTTATTATGACTGCATGAACACAACCGTGACCATTTCGATACTTTCTCAGCCATTTCGATAATTCTTTTGTTGCCCGTCATTATAATATTCATTCACTATTAATATCTCGTATTTAAAAATGTCATTCTGTATGAAATGTCATTCTGTACACACTGATTTGACTATTAATTAGTCATTGTAAAAGCAGTTAGTATAGAATACAGTATTCGTAATAAAACCAAACTATGTTAATATCTCAAATATAATCATGCCATACCATATAGCATATCTAAATTTATTCATTCGTTCATTACATATTCCAACACTATATATAATTTACTTTTCTTAATAAAAATTTTTTATGAAATTCTGCATCCGTATAACTTACGTACGTCTACAGGAAAGCAAATTAAATAATCTTAAATGTATAATGTAACGAAAACATTATTCATTATGATCTCAAGACAAAAATATAAGGTTTGAGACGGAAAGAAATGTAACACAAATCCTAATGAAATATTTAAGTAGAAACACTTTTTACTTAGCTTACATTTGAAAAGCGACGTTATAAGTGTCATGAACAGCCCCGCGGAATGTTTTCGCGCGTCTGAATATTGTTTCGTCTTTCGTATTTCTCATGTTGTAGAGTAATGGTGGTCCAATATGAAACATCAGCTGTTGCCAAAGACAAAGACGTGATAATTAATATATTTTCATATCCGTTTTTAATTTTATTAATACCTAATGTTTAATATTCGCTTATATTCGGTTTTATCCATTTTTATATATATCTTTAATGTATAGATATACCTGATTCAGATTTATATGTATAGATAGATGCCTTTCAAGCCTAGAAGCCTTTCAAAGCACATCGCAAGTACATAAGCAAAGCAACATTTGATGTTTATTTATGTGACTGCTGGTATTCCGATTTCATGTAAGGAAGTATATCCAATAGGTGAGAGATTAAATTTTTTTCAAATATAAAATAAAATAAAAAAGCCTTTAACGCACGGTTCGGCTAAATATGATTTTCGAATTAAACGCTAAGCAAAGTTATCATCCATTTAACATATTGATACGATAACACAACTCAGTTTAGATGTCACAGAAGTAAAAGTGTGAATGTATTTCTTCTTTGCGCACTGTGATCTAGGTCTGAAGGTCTTTTCTGCCTTGAAAGGATACTTTAATTAAATAAAACCTCGATGAACTGGCACATGTTATGGATGTGCATATCGAATTCCAACTGATCTTACCAATCACCCTAAGATACTATGAGCAGACAAAAAATATGCGCATTCTGTTTATAGTTAACGTATAACAATACATAAGATTTTTACTGGATTATATCCTTAATCAATCAACAGTTGGAAATAAATAAAAACAACCATTTTTTTAATGTACTTTATGGGACAGAATTCTAAAATAGAGCTTATGGTGCACACGCTATTATTCCCTACAACTACATTATGCAAAAACAATGACACGACCGTGTCGTGGAAGTTACGGTTCTGACGCGGCCGGCGATGGCTGGCACAGGTAGCTACTTAACCAACATATGTATACATATACGGCCGCCAAGCACCTCAAAAGGTGACATGAGAAGTCAAACACTTGAACAACACGAACATTGTCAAGATTGTCATTTTCATGGTATCCAATAAATTGATACATGAAATAATTATACCAATATGAACCCCGGTACTTTAGTGTCAGGGAGACGGTATGATCTGTTTTAAACCTAGCATAACTAATTTGAAAAACAAAATAAGGAACTTGTTCGACATATACGAGTATATTAAGTAAAGTTGTTAAGTGAAAATCAATCAATATCAAATTGTTTTGTTATTTTAAATCGGAACATGTAACTGACGGGATTAATAGTTGATGTTTATTCCGTTCTCAACGGCTATCAAACGCTAGATCAATTGTCAGAACAATCCAGTAAACCGGCCATAACATCTATCTTTTCGAGTCGCGAAAGTAGAAAATAGAAAGGTAATTGGTAAACCAGTCAATGGATCTCTCATCCGGTCCATTTTTAACGTGCCACTAGATTTTATAGTGGCTTTGCCATTGTATTATTTTTATGTAGCATTGTATAAATGGCGAAAGAAAAAACGATTTTTTGTGAAATCGTTGTCAATTTTGTATTTTTATATCGACCACCTTTTTTTATTAAGTTTGTCAATCATATTTCATGTTAAAGTGGTATGATCGTAGATGAATATTATTTTTATTGCGCGTCAGAAAAGCGATGGGAGCACCGCAGCTGATGGTACAAAACGCCGCGAGGTGAGTCATTTCATTCAAACTTTTGCCAATTTAAAGGAAAACTTTTGTTTAGACACAAAAGTTGATGTTAAGACCTTTTTGTTTGGAAAGACACAATGTAATTGTGGCTAATAATATTGTTATTCGAAGGGCGAAGTTAACTTAATCCGTAAACGTCAATTTTAATTTATTCTTGTTGAGATACGTATATATCTGTGAATAATTATGGGGACTTATAAAATCGGCGACTCAAAATTCTGGGCTAAACCGACTAAAAAATATAATTAAGTATCCTTAAAGGGTACTTGGAGTCAGTCTGGCACTTTGGACATTAATATCAGAAAGAAGCCTTGGCCCTCGGATTAAATAAATGAAGTGACTAATAATTAATTGGACTTTCACCCTATTTTCCGTTCGGTGACAATTAATTTCCGGCGTCGACGAGAAAAAAAACCCTTATCACAAGCGCTTGGCACTCTTCGCTTGGATTGAAGTGACAATTATACTATTGCGCTTCTTACAAAAATAGTAACGTTTTGCTTCCCTTATTCCATGATATTATTACATATAAACATACGAAATAAACAAACACCAAAGCCTTTAAGAAAACAATTTTGTTTAATGACAAAAGTTCCTTTTCAAATTGTATGTCTTTAATATACTTGTAATAATATAATTGGAAAGGTATTTAAAATAGTCAGCAACTGTTAAATTATTTATACATTGGGAAATTTTAGTCTAAACGTGTTTTCCCTCAAGGTTTACCCAAAACATATAATCGTAATTTGTATTTCATGTTTATTTAATAATACGTTTTTACAAATATTGATGTAAATAATGACCATAATAATTATGTATCTTATGTCTATGATGAAATTAAAACACAAAAGAGAGACTAATCCTCTTTAATAAAAGCCCGTAGTGTTTAATTAGAATATAAACAGCCGGGCAATAGATAAAGTGTAAGGTAACGCCTATCTCTTTAGCTTAAACTTCAACGATTTTTTTTCTAACAAAAATCCAACGGTGAATAAGTAATGACTGTAAATAACAAAAGGCTGTTCTTTAACAGTTGTTATCCAAATATTTCTTAGCTAACAATTTAATCTAAACGAATAGACGAATCGAACTTAAACGTTTTATCAGTCGTTCATGACTTAGGGGAGTAATAAGTAAAATTGAAGTACGTAAAATTAAGTAAAATTATTAACATCTCGGGACATGTCCTCGTCCAAATTTGATCCCACAGTAGTGCCTGGGTTATGAGCTGTCGGTTGATAAATTGCACACAGACATATAAATATATACTTATATAGATATTTTTATACCCAGCCACAGAACAAATGCATGTGAGCATCACACAAATATTTTTCCAGGATGGGAATTCAACCCACGGCCCCCGGTTCAGTGTTTAGTTAACCCACTGCACAAATGAGCCAGCCGAAATAAAATTTAGGATGTTTAAAAAAAATTTCGTTGTAGTTGTAGATTAATAATTCTTTCTTCGTCGAGAGGCATAAATAGCCTGGAGGATTCTGGTGAATGGGTTCATAATTTACTTCCCCAGTATTAGAAAAGTTTTGACGCCGACCACCCTTTTGTGACTTACGCTCAGCGGATGTACTTCGTCCTTTTTATACTAGCACCGTACGGTTCAGTAGTAATCAGCCTTGTTCAGTGCGCATTTTAAGTCAATAGTGTCTTAGTTAAATATTCAAATAATATTTTTTTATCGTCATAAAACTTAATGACTGCTGAAAGTATGGTGAATAAAACTAATACTAAAACTATACTGATTTTGGTCTCAGACTGCGAATCAATGGACATCCGGAAACAATTTGACATACAAATTTTTTCCTATTTAAGACTAGTTCAACTCTTAAGAACTGACAGTACTTAATGACTTAGGGTCGACTCTGTGCCCTTTTGTTATGCCCTTTATTTACCGTATTATATAAAAAGAGCCTAAGTGAAGATGGCTTTCTAAATCGTCTGTAAAACAAGAACCTATGCGTAATATTTGGGCGCGTTGAGGCTTAACAGCAACAACATGTTTGGTATAAAGAGGGAATTGGCACCGACGATCGCGTGCCGTTCAAGCGAGAAAGCGTATGAATATAATATAAAATCATAGTAAAAACATGAAGTCGGTTCGAATAGCGACTTAATAGTGTGAGTCATTTGTGTTTAGCTTAAACAAAGCGTCAAGTGCAGGGTTGCCGTTAGCAATAACCGAGATCATTTTTCATGCGGTTCATTCGGGCGGTCGAGAAAAGCTATATAATAAATCATTTTTGCCAACATCACGAGCTTATTATTTAGTCCGGTCGGTTTTATCCGTGTATGTTATAAAATCGTACGTCTCTGTCGAGAAGTCATTAGCAGTAATTACTTTAATTAATTCGTTTGTACGCCGCCATATCTAGTAATGACTCAGTGTTACGATTTGCTTCACAGATGGATAACTCAGGTATAATTAAATATAAGAGCATTGGATATACGCGGTGTCTTAGAAATCTTTTCTCTTGAATAAACTTGAATATGTTATTCCATCGAGACATATTTTTACAAGACATCTTATATGGTATCGCACTTCTTCCCTACAAATGTGATTTATAAACTCTGAGTCTTAAACGAAACGTTAAAATTTGAACAGTAATATAATTGTTCAGAAGTATTTAAACTGTTTTTTTTTCCTTATATTAATGGACTATATTAGAGCATCTCCGTTGCGCCAATCATAATGAACGTTCTATAAACATATTTTGCAATACCATAAAAAGTTCCAGTGCGTTATCCATATTTCGACCGTGATCTGACTGGCCTAGCCTATCATTGAAAAAGAAGCAACAATGACTAATATATCTATGTCCCTTAATGAAAAATGCCAAGGAGAAATTAGTCAGTCCAGAAACTTGATTTCCTAAGGAAATCAATAATTATCTAGCATTTTAATCTCACATTAAGTAAAAAGTATGTCACAAATCATCGTAATTCATTAAAACAGTTGATACTAAATCCGCGTAAAACTTAAATAGGTTTACGATAAGAACACTTCTGCGACATAAAAACAAGACAACTTATTGCCTGCAATGTGAAGTAGAAGATGTGCTAAAACTTTACTTTGAGTCACAACTCCACTTTTAATATAGTTTTAAGATTTTAAAAAAATTCTGGTACAACTGTGGCGTTGAATTTATCTTTGAATTTTAAATTTAAGCCAGTTTAAAAAGTAACAGTGCTGTGAAAAATATAGTACAATAATAATATATAAAATTTACTCATCGAAATAGATTCTGTTACTCAGTTTGGTAATTACAGTTCAGTGGGAAGGTTTTAGAAGTAGTATTACGCCGTCACGTGGGCGAAACCGCAAGCGAAGCTCGTTTTAAATTGCTTTTACTGCTGCAGGATTTTATTTAATATATGACATGGAAGTATGAGTATTTTTTGCAAATTTTTATTCCACAGCTGAACCCTCAGCGTTGCTAGCACCGATTTCAACCTTAAGCGTGACATACAGTAAACAAAAATTGAATTGCATTTACATTTTAAACATTAAAATCCTGTGAGAAATAACACAAAACTTTAGCGCAGTTTACTCTTGTTATTACATTCTATCAATTTTTGCTTTGCTTCATTTTATAAATTGCATACAATACTCATTAAGAGTTTTCGTGTCACCAACCAATTTGTAGCATGCTAGAAATAATGGTATTACCATTACTACATTAGTGCAAACGTGGAATAGCAGAACAAAACAGTTGGCAATATGATGTGAAATTCGGGTATCTCAGGAACTTAATGATTCAGCCACTATTATAGCCACTAAATAGTGATATCCTAGTGGGTATACAGCCTCCCACTATTGGGATTTTGGGATTTGAATTCCGGCACAAGTCTTTGACTATAAAAAAGACGTGCTTTTTTTATACATCTTATATATACATACATTTTTATGCATACATGTGTTATAAATGATATATCTTTTGTTATGACCCTGAAGTTAATCATCGTATGAAAATCTCCATATTTTAGAATTCTTCATCATATCCTTTAAGGCGTGTAAATTAATTGTATTAACACGCACTTAGCTATACAGGCTATAGCCTTTTTATTCTCTATCTTAAAATATCGTCGGTATCGAAAAGCCAAACAACAAAAAGAGTTGATGATGATGTATGAGACTTTCGGCAAAACTTTCAGTCAATTGATCTTCATGACTCTTCACAATTCCAAGCACCAGCGTCTAGTTTTAAAACACTGAAATAAAGAAATACAAATTTTATATGTATAAAGTTAACAAAGCCAGTGCCACGTTGGTACATTGCGAATGCCCAAAGCGTATAAAAACGTAACACCAAATCAGTATTCCCCGGCTAATTTTCAGTGTGTTCCGTATTTCTACAAAACACAATCTGTTTGTTCCCCTCATTCGTCCTTTCCGGTTTACCTCTTTTAAATAGTTCGGTACAGAAGATTTATATTTACTCATTTGCTCTTTGGATGAACTGTATTTAAACTAACATTGCATTTTGCGCTGATAAAGTGGCCATACGACCAATGTATTTAGGCGGGTGTATAAGTATATATATACATAAATTCCCATATCTGAATGTAATGACTTTCAAAAGATTTTCTTGTTTATAAAATGTTTCATATCGTATACGTTTATATCGTATGTAACTGAAATTGTTATATATAATTTAACATGTCATACCAAACTTAAATTCCAATCATGACTTCAAACACTAACTATACTACACTGCGACTAGGCTTACATGTTCAATCGTATTCTACATATATAAAAAAAAAGAAATAAACGAAAATATAATTATGTAAACTTTAATTCCTTTAATGCAATATGAATGTACAATGCAGCACGAAAAGCAATTTAAACAAGGTGAATACGATAGCAACTACATATACGTATATAATAAAACAACATACATATGTATAAAAATGCTTTAACAATAGTGACTGAAAAAATTTGTAAACCACGTAAACCCACGTGTAGTTAGCACAAAAGGATTTACTTCAACAGCCATTTTATCCTTCACTGTTCATAGCGAGCAACTTCTAAAAGTATCAATTAAAATGTAAATGAATAATCAATGACTAACCGAGGACAACAGTCTTAATACTAATCTCAATATATTCAATTCGTTGTATTTGATCCCCGTTTGCGGTGGACTATGAGATCCCCTAACGGTATTAACAAACTTTGCAACTTCATTAGATAGATTAAGTGTCGGTATATATTAGAACATCACACTGAAGTATCGAAATAACCTAATCGGCTTAATGCTTATCGCGTGTGACAGTGTGCGTTATTTTAATTGTTAATAAACATAAATTGTATTTCCATAAAACATTTTTTAAATAATAATATCTTGGGACAATTCCAAACTCGGCCGTCTGATCCCAAAGGAGGCACTTAAACTGTCCCTGTGTTGTGGTGACCAGACGGCTGATAGATACATAGATACATTTAAATATATATGTACTTGTATAGATACTTTTTGATATAGATATTTTACTTATATACATATTTAGATATTTTTGAATATGCATTATGCATGAATAGGTGTGTTATTGATATTCAGGGTCGAGACGTCCACTGCACGAGTCCCACTGTTGCAGCTGTCAGCAAGTACCTTGTTACACTGAAAGAGGGTTATATTACGCATATGCATAAAGTATTTTAACTAAGCAATCAGGTATAGTAATGTGTATAATTAATGAAGTAAAAGTTTTGTCATATTTGAGACCAGATATAGAGATATCCAGGGCGCATCGAAGGTTGCTACTTATGCTAATAACAAATATTTTATGAAGGTAAATATGTCCAACAAAAAAGGAATAAACCAAATTTATATATTTTCTCATACAACAGTGACGGTCCACTAGGGTGAGTGACAGCAGCGGAGTTTGAAGTTTTCATTGAAAAAATCATATTTCCAATTAATTTCTTATACGTAATTTACATTTCACGATACTTACGTAACAACAAGGGATATTGTAAATAATATGATTTTTTAAAATTTATTTTCTCTTAGAGCTCGAGTATAGTAATTAATAATAAACTTTAATTTTCAAGGTTATGCTACAGTAAGTGACTATTTGAAAAAATGATATTGTAACTAGGCTCCACACGGCACAAGGACACCACGCGTAGACTTCAATCTATTTCATGTTATTTTGTTTCACCGTTCAGAGTCAGAGTCGACCCCATTTGTCTTTGTTCTCCGTTTCCTATATTTTTGCACGCAAACTCCATTATCTAATTTAGCTTTGGATGAATGCCAAGTCGGTATTGTTACTTTCTTTCTATAAGAGAGGTTTCGTTTTTTTGTTTTTTTTTTTCTATTTATAAAAAGGACAAAAACACATTCGTTTCAATTACGCGAATTTTCGGATATATGTATATACCAGACAACATTAAGGTATGGTTACATTGCAATGGATACTAGAGATTGATAGATAAATGATGTTGTCGAAACGTTACCCTGTCTGTAGTTTGGGGCCATGATATGTCACTGTCTAGTTTCCCGCTCTAAATCGCCGTCCGGGGGACTGTTACGTACTCGCCATATCAGTCTCAATTTCGTTCCTTGCCTATTTACCTTCAAATTAAAATACGTAACAACATGTTACTATTGAATATTAGTACAAAGAATAATAATACTATAAAGAAAAAATTCTTGAAATATGGGAATTTCTGCATTTATTACAATTGTTTCAAATAAACCTGTTTCGAATCATACGATAGATATTTGTACATTAATCACCTATCTAGGAACGTGCTTTCTAATAAACCTTATTTTAAATGTCGTACAAATATTATGGTATACATTTCACGCATATATATCTATCACCTGATTAAGTTAAATCCCACTTACCAAATGTGGCATCATTACGTGGTTTTATGCTGTTGGATTTGTCATATACATATTACAATGCTACGAAATAGCTACTTGGTGTGACGTATATTACAGTCACGCGCGGCAGTAGGTACGTTGTATTTCTGTCATAATTACCGAATACGCACCTTACGTGCTTACCAACGTAACACAGTTAAGAGGATTTATTTTAATTGCCTATATGTTTGTATAAAGACAGTAGGTCAAGCTGCGAATGGTACGTTCACACTTTACATAAATTAACATAATTTCGTATGTAAAATATTATGTAAAACTAAATGTATATAAAGTTATTATTAATATGTACCATTTTTTATTAGTAAGTGTAAAAATTATTTTTCATAATAGCTTTAATACTGACATAGCCGCAATGGACAAATATGGGAGAAATAAAATGCTTATAGCTTAAAAAACTTTCTAACTAATCATACTTTGTATAAAGATAAATGATTTTGATTTTGTTTATTGTTATTTACTTAGAATTTTGATGAAACAACCGAATTTCGAATCGAATATATTGTTTTAAACACTAAGAAGAAACGTTACGAAAAACTTTCTTTGTCAGGCGAATACATACTCGTATATTATGAGCTTTCGTATTTTAAATAGGTTTGTGAGTACTGAAAGAAATAAAGCTTGAACTCAGTTAATGAGTTTATAAAACAGCTGGTCTAACTTTTCCGTGGGGATTCAGAAACTGAGTTTTATATCCAATCTGCATTCCGATCAGTTTACCAATCGCCTCGACTGCACTACGGTTGCACAGTCAAATGACACAGCGATTCGATCTCTCGCGATAGTAATTAAACTTGACGATTATCCATTTTTTACATTTACCTTTTGAATTGCTACGAATCTATCTCTCGAACGAACACCAGGTATAGTTTACACAATACCTTATAAATGCCGTAAATAATTTTACGAATGTGGAAGTGTGCGTGTGTTTGTGTGTGAG
>DVPR01000002.1:0-26982 GCA_018239345.1 Oxynetra stangelandi
TTATGCTGTGTCATTCCGTGAACATGAGTCATGACAGATAACACCATAGATTTACACAGACCATAGATAAATTATACGTCTAAGTTATGACGCGGCAGATTCCAACGATTCAGACTAAACATAGTGCCAACACTTTGTTTACAATAATAATTCAATTTAATATTTTCAATTTATGTAATATAATATTTGAAAACCGGATGGTATAGAAAAGTGACGCCATATTGCCGTAACTGACTTCCGTTGCATTGTCGTCCAGTTACCTCCTAGTCGCGCCTAAAGAAGTTTTACTTCAAAATTATCTATTCAAAAATTTAACTTCAAAAATAATAATACCTACGATCGTACCTACATATTCATGAGTAGAAAAAGTTGGTTGATAATTAAGGTGTACTGAAATGCGCAATTAGTTTTTATACGTTTCAGTGCATATTAATTTGATTTGGAATTGTCTTATTGAAGTTGGTGATTTTTGTTATCTTTTTTCTATCTACTCTCTTCGTCTGCTTTCGTCAAACGTATCCGACTAACTCGCGTGTTTAAGAAGCCTTCATACCAATTTACATTATATACATACAAACGGGTGTGACACACGTCGTCCTGCTTAGAAAAGCAACGCCACCCTCCACCCAGGCTCTCACTCAAATATTCACGAAATAACTCAGAATAGATCAGAATGGATCCTGTATTAAAATTGTTCCTGCAGTTTTAGAGAATATCATATAAGAATATATAAACAGCACCGCCACCTGCCGGACTCAGTTAAAAATCTAACGCATCTAGGGATTCACTAAAAAATCGAAGGCACGTACAGAAGAATGAAATAAACAAGTATTTAAAGATATTGTCTTATCTAGTCATGACTACACTATATTGATGCGTAAGACCCAATGCATTGAATCATCAAACATACTAATCTTTGTACAATGACATTTCAATACAATTTATTCAATTCATAATGTAACCAGCACATCACAATCGCATAGCTATTATTCCCAACATTCTAATATATCATTGGAGACAATGACTCTGTGTTGGGATTTGTTATTGTCTTTCGATATTTATGTGTCGAAAACACTATATCTACACCATGACACAAGTTTTTTTATAGTACATAGAATTTAAAATATTAAGTATATATTGTGAATAGGATTTAAGTTTCACAATATCTAAAATAAAAAAATCTAACAAGCAAACAAAAAAGATGACACACATTTTTGGAATCAGAAAGCATGTACTTTTGAAATCCTGATTTTACGTTCTATTGAGGCATTGACTTCTCTGCTTTCAGCTTCCCCGCTTAATTGATGTCATACAATGGGGAAAGACTGCTGATTTTTTGCCAGACACCGTTTTACTCTGGTAGGTCGAAGATACATATAACAATTGAGTCACCTTATTATACGACTAATACCTTCTTTGCTGGGTCTCTTGCGAAGTTACCAACCGTGTCAGTTGACTGGACAGGACCCAAGTTTAATTTCTCTAACTGTTTCATTAAATCTAGGTTATATGGAAATAATAATAAATTTTGCTTTATTTACATATGTATGGGTGTTTGTTTTTGTGTCCTTGTGCGATGTGCTAAACCACTATCGTCTCAGAGAATTCTACTGTTTTACTATGAAAATTAAATGTTATTCGTAGGTACGAGTACATGTATTCAATCATCTTACGTATATTATCATATATTATTGAAATTAATTTTAATAATTATTTTAATGTAATACAAATATGGGGAGAAGTGTTAATTGACTCCGCACGAATTTGTGAAGCATCCGCCGGAAGCGACACATGGGGCGGCGCGATCAAATTACCGACTTTATGAAAAATTTAATAAATCTGACATGTTTTATTGAAAATATCATATATGTAATGGGTTTACATCTATATCTTTTATTGGAATTAATATTAATATCATTCGCAAGCTTTGTGAAAATGTATAAGCCAATCACAAGATACACATACTATTTTTTGGGTACTTCATACAAATGACGAAAGTTATAAACGTAGTTTTTTAAATAACGTTTTATACTACTACAGACTACTAGTCAGTCTTCTCATCACTTCATGGGCATTATGTACCACGCTACGAATGAAAAGCTTCGATAACACTAAACGATACATATCTAAGTCTTTCAGAAAAAATATTTATTTTATTTCTTATATGATAATAATGACTCAAATCAATTACTAACTTAATGGATCGGCCCTTGGTGTATGATAAACGGTTACGAAAACCTTTTAAATTATGATTACCCACGAACGACACCTACATTATCAGAGCATTAAGCTCTTGGCAACTATGATCAGCAATTATGAATTCCCTAAAAAAGAGTTAACTTAAGATGTTAATTTCAGTTACCACATGCTTACTACGTATTTCCCACATATCTTACAACTTGGTTAACATATTTTGTCTTGGCGGTGCATTTTATACAATGAATGATATACACATATTAGCTCTGGCCAACCGCCAAGGATATCATAATACTCTTTTGAGCTCTGGTTTTACTGTTAATTGGTGAATAAACTTTACAAATTATGAGTAGATAAGCAATATTTGGTCAGTTAATCGAAACGGATACTCACGGAATCATCATACACCTTTACCTTTAGCCTACTTAGCATATTAGTAGTTATCATAGCTTCCTTCCTTCTAACTACGAAATTGATGAAATAGCAGAGGGATAAGACTACAGTGCCCCAGTACTTTAGTAGGTAACTGGCACATACTTAAATACTAATTTGATAACTCAATTCAAATTATAATCTCTCTTACCCTTGTTTTGTTTACACCGCAAGGAGTAGAAGAATATAACTAACACCGTAGAATATAGGCGTGCATATATAAAATAAAATAATAATTTATTGCTATAATTTCAATGACGATACATATAGATAGAAAAATACTAATATTAAAAGAACGGTATGAGGCAATTTGAATTGTCTGTACCCTTCCTACCACAGGAATATGATCCCGTGTAACGCTGTTTTTCAACATACGACATACAATATTTTCGCATTGCATGAACGTCACACATTTGCTAGCATACATATTCTTTTCCTCTCGACACTTTTTATGTAACCTGTGATAATATACGTCACGATGGGGCTGGCCTACCGCCAACGCGGTGATAAGACTCTTACGAACTGTGGTGTTAAGTGGTGCATGAACTGTGTAAAATTATAAGTGGTTTACTCGCAAAGCGCTCATTGCATTCATATATCATAGAGTATATTTCATTTTAAAAAATGTTTTGAAACCAACTCTAGGGTCAGCTACTAGCTATTCTTGTCATATGTATGAAATTCACGGAAATATTGTTGTAATTCCGAACAGATTTTTTTATCAATGAACACAGTTAGGACTACAAATAAATAAACATTTTAATTTTTATTTATTATGGGGCAACATAGTTGTCTAGTTAGGAGCAAAAAATATTTTAAAGCATCCTCAAACTTTTTGTTATTTTATTGTTTCGCAGATTTGCTGTGAGTTCTGTATAAGTAATACATATTATGAAAACTAAATTACAGACAATATATTTCAAGCGAACTTAACATCTGTAATAGCCAGAGCTAAACGAGATTAGTACAAAAATGCCAAAATAATTAATTCTATAAGTAGAAATGCAAAAGCTCAGATGATGCATATTTTGTTCCAAAGCTACAAAATGAATTCTGTGTTTAAGTCGACAAACTTTAGACTGACGACAGATATTATTTTCTATTTATATAATGTCAGGCACAAAAATACATTAATTATCAGTAGCCTAATGACTTACAATTCTGCCTACTAAACGGTGACCGTAAAAAACATAGTAACGGAAATCTACTTATCTTAGTGTACGCCTTATTGTCTTAAGACACGGGAGAAGTCTGTTATCAGCACCGTGGTAAACTATGGACATGTAATTATTCTGGTTCATGTAAAAGAAATTTCCTTATGATCTTAACATTTCCCACATACTCGACTCGAATTTTCACTGAATACAGCAATTGTGTTAAGTAATTAATTAATTATTATGTAACATTTTAATGTTAGATACTGATAATATTATAATTTGTCGCAACGCAATTAATTTTTACTGTGTATATACAATAAGAAGTATATTATTTGCGTCCAACACGATTCGTCTGATAGTAAAAGGTTGCAAGATTTTATCGCGACGTCAACGACAGTACAATCGTTTTCGTATATATCTTGGTAAAAAAGGTGTTTCTTTCGGGAATAGAAATTAGGAATCTTTTGCTTTTATTCTGAAATATCCCCAGCTTGCTGTTGTGAACGCTTTAAAGCTGTACCTATGAAATTCAAAAGTTTTTAGTGAGGCAATATTTTTTTTCTACTAGTATATTATTTCTTCTGAAGTTTAAAAATGATCATGACCGTTCAGAACTCTCTTTTCTGTGCGTATTTTAATTTTACTAACGATCAAATAATACCATTGGCGCTCAATCGAGTATGAGTAAGTTGTTAGCCTGGACATTCACGATGTGGTATACTATGTAAAGCTATATTATCACTGACCAGAGAGGCTCCTAAATATACAGCTGACACAATTTATCTGGCAAAGCGGGAATCGAAACATATGACATACTAGGTTTCGGATTTAACACGTTCTTTTAGTATCCTAAGCTTGCCTGCACGACAAACGCTTGGTTTGAAAATTGTTCACAAACTCACATTATCCAATATAGAAAATACTGAGAAGAAAAAGATGTTTCTATAGAGGATTTTCTATACGCTCACTTAATTCTTGAACCTTACAGCACATGGGTCAATGTTAAGTAAAAACCTCCATCTACAATTGACCCCAACCGCCGCCCACCTTATTATACTCCTAAATATGTATTACAAAGACTGGTGCCATGCAATGTAGGTAAAACAATAGGTGATCCAACTTAATTTTCAAAATAACAACGTTTGTAGAAACATCAGGTCGTATTTTAAACTTTATATAAAGTGAAGCGAACATTAAATATAATTTTTCTTCTTTCACAGCTTTTGCATAGCTTAATATAGCTATTTTTTATATACTGTTTTTATATACTGATTATACATAAAGGAAGGGTCAACTTAATTAAGTAGTTGAAAGCTTGTACACATTAGAAAAATGTTTATCAGTCCCGCTATTTTTAAACCTGTACTTCGAGGAATATTATTATAACACCTATTATACAGTAAGAATTATCGCGTTAACTACACTTTCGAAGACCACTTACATTTTGTCTCTTCAATTACTTACTCTTTTTTTACTACAACCGTTATCAGTTAGTTACAAATAATAAGTTCTTGTATAGACTAGATACTTATAGATCATTTCGCATTACGTTTGATAATGTTGCAAACCTAACTTATTAAAATTACCAAAACACCAGCCAATATGTTGTTGTACCAAATTCCCGATAGAACCGATAAATTTATTGCGCCGTGATGTGAGACTAGTACTTTGAAGTGAAATGGCGCTGGCGTAGCATGACAGTAAATCGGAAACAAACGCCAAATTACCTGTCGAAATGTAACACTGAGCTAAATTCCCGTCGGCGTTTGAGTGTAATACGATAGTGTTTCAAATGAACGCTAAATTCCTGGGTCGAAAATGTACAAATCTAATGTATCCTTCTAATCTGTTGTAAGAAGCTACTTTATGCGAATTCCTGTTACGCCTCTTACGCCTGTTAGGTCATATTAAATTTCTCAATAACTTATTCATCCAATTATTGATACTTCTACTTATAGAATGGACTTATTCCAGTGTACATCGTTGGTGATTATTTGTTGAGTTACTATTAGTTAAGTGTTTTAGTGGGAATTGATTGAGTTACCTATAGCTTAATAGACAGGCAACCCGTTTGACGGAAGTTGTAGAACCGCTCTGAAAGCCTCATGACAAGGGTTGACTGTTGTTATCTAAGGATGACAAACGGAAACTACTGTTTAAATGCCCCACGGAGCACGAAAACGCCCGCGAGAATTTGCCACGAGCGGTAATCCTCGGCGCCCAGCTTTGTTTACTTTTACAGATAGTAGTTAGTGAGGCGCGCCAGACCATGAGCGTTACAAACTTTATATTAAAAGAAAAAATAATTACGGAACATAACGAACTTTTCCTTTGTATTGTAAATTCATATGTAATATTTCCATCGCGTTATTCGCGAATTGTTCAATAACTTATTCCTGTGTATAAGTAGCCTTTATCAAACTGACTATTGACTGAAAACGCACGACTGTGGTACGTATTTTTAGCGCTAAACAGTTAGTAATTGTATATGTGCTGCAGGGACATTAGATATACAATTTGACTAGCTAATTGGTGTAGAGGTTAGGGACTGAGTGATGAGCCCAAGAGTGTGGCTTCGATTCACACACAAGACAAAATAAATAATTTTTGATAATAGCTTTTTCTGGTAATTCCAATAGAAAATATTTGTATACGAGTGAGTATATATTTATAAACATAAACAAACATGTGTATTTACGTTTATCAGTTGTCTTGTTAACAAGATGCAGAATTTATCTGATGTCACAAACAGTATATGAGATAAAATAGAAGTTATAATACGACAAGAACTTTTTTTTTATTTGCATGTAATACTTTAGAATTTTATAAAAAAAATATTGGACTTACCATCAATTGGATATAATCTTGGAATTATACAACAAAACTGATTATGCTATTAGGTTCGACATCAGTTAACTTCCATCGCCAAATTAACATTTTTAAATGGCTGGTTCTTAATCGATTGTTCACGGGCTACTAGCTATGAACAGTTCAGGTAAAATTGTCACGTATACTTACATACTATTATTTTGGATTTAGTTTATGCGTGTTTTATTTATGGATCAACTTTAAAATAGTCATCGGCAAAGTATTATCACCGAACCATCAAATTTCAATGGCAGCAGAACAAAATTGTAATCTCGAAAAGATTGAGAACCATTTAAAAAATATATAAATCACATTTGATCCTTGGCAACAAAAAATACTGGGTATTATTAAATAAATTACCCGAAAGGTTACGAAAAAGACAGAGACAAACATTGTCCGCGGACCATTTCGCCTTACATCAATTACAGGGAGTCTGACAGTGAATCGAGTCCGCGAGCACGGTTTTGTATTCCAACTTTAGCAATTACGTAAGTCAGGATTAAAGTTCAACTGGAAGTTTCAAAACGGGATGGATGGTTACAGTGGGTCCTACACATGGTTCACTTGGTCCTGTAGCAATAAATATTAGTGCAATCAGTAGCGGGTAGACGTAACACCAATAGAAACGGAGCATATCACCATTTGCAATACCAGAGAAGCGATCAATACATTAAGCAGTTTTGATACAGTGCCTGGTTACTTGTATAAAATTTCAGAGTTTACAAATAAAATAAATTAATCGACATAGCATACTACCGGGTTTTAAAGTATTTGTTTTTACTTTTTTATTACGTAGTTGTTTAATAAATCGTTACCGAATATTAATTAGGAATAAAACTAGGTACAGTCAGTATGTTGCCTCACGAGGGGTCAGGGCTTTGCTATAGAAAATAACATATTAGAGTTGTTTATATTCGATTAAGAAACTGGAAAAATAGATATATCTTAGAGATATAAATCAAAATTTTGCAAATCTAGACCTTTCAGACATTACGTTGATCATGTTTAAAATTCCTGTAATCAGTTATGCTGATATGTGTAATAACTCATAATAATATAGGCTCGTTGCCAAAAATACGCTTCAATAAAAACTAAAAGGCAAAGGTTCGGTTGTAGCAGAATGAGTATCTTACTTCTTCGTAAGACTACATGCATGAGTCCTATGTACCAATTGTTAGCTAAACTTAGTTTGGTGATAAGCGAGACGGTGTGTCTTACGTCGGATCCGCGGAGTCCAATCGTATAAACGCCTTTTAAATACAACTTTTGTTTACAATCGCGCAAAATTTATGAACCTTCTGGGGTTGAAACTTGCGAAAGCTGTTGTGAAAGGGGCAAATGTAGTTTTAAAGTAGGTAGGAGTAGGTTCTAAAGTGCTAATTGATGCAACAAAAAATGTTGAAATGTTAATGTAGTTTGTTTTGTGTAAACTGCGGGCGTTACTCAGATTAGCTTGATTATAATTTATATATTATAATATTTGGTTTACGTTATAGCCATTTCTAATGATGCTCTGATTATAATGAATCTTACAGCTAATGCAATATTTTAATATTTTGGAATAAACAAGAAACGGTTGGCTGATCCCATACCAGACAGAGTCTTGTTATGATGACAGCTGATAAACTACAAAGTTTTTCTATATACATAGGCATATACATATATATATAAACAATGTTATAACGAAACGCAAAACAAAATAAATAAATATATATATTTTTATTTTTTTATTTTTTTATTTATTTACTTATTTATTTATTTATTGGCCGGGAATAAAGTGGTCACCGTTTAGTCTTTGAAATTTTCTAGACTGAATTGTTCGTGCGTTGCTTCGTCGTTTAGGCTCTATGGATTGCAGAGAGCAATAAACGTCAGGTGATTTGCCTAAACGTTTGATGCCCCTACTAGATAAAACAAATGTTAGTTATCATTATCACCAAACCTTATATCGTTTCTTTGTTCCACACGGGTCTTCTCTTGCAAGGAGAAGAGTTAAGGCCATAGTCTGTTACGCTGCCTTAATTAAAAAATGTAAAGATTTCGTAGAATGCTTTGGTTCATTTTTATAGCAAGTAATATTTTAACTTGAAAAGGATGATATAATTAGGAATATGTTGCGAGGAAATCCGTTGCCAAGCAGTGGTTTATCCTCGTAACACTACAATTCCTTACACGACGTACATACCTATATTAAAAACCAATTACATAAACCCCTAATGCCAATACATGTTCCATGCCATCACGGGTCTATGATGGTTAATTAAGATTAAGTAAAATGTCCATATAAATTAAGATGATTATCATTAAAACATCGGCCCAGGGGACTAACCCATGGAAAATCAAAGGGAGGCTTATAAACTTCTGCAGTACGGAATTAAGTTATAAGAATTTGCGTGTCAATTTTAGCGCTTCTTTTTCCGAAAAGAAAAATTATGTTATAAGACAGCTTTTTTCTAATATCGAATCAAACTGATGGACAGACCGGTTCTTCCTGAGACTCCGTTGGTTCGGTGTTAAGTATCAACAGATTAGATCTAGCGAGGTGATAAGTTTGAAGGAGGAAAGACATGATAAAAAATTATTAAACGAGTGTTAAATCCAAGTGATATTTACACGTCATTTGTCGGATTTTTATATAGAATTAAATATGATTTATTTTCCGAACAGTTGATCCTCGTATCTTTATTAAATTAAATGACTTAAATTTACCTTTGTACGGCGTTTCCTAGATAGTCTGCATATCTTAGTGCCTCCAAATAATTTTTTTAAAAATATGGTCGATTGCAGTCGATTCAATTGACCTTCGATGGTCCTCCATTATTGTTAATTTTCAGTTAAATTTCCCTCAATTAAAGCGCAATACCAATAAAAACAATCTATGTTGAGTTATTCGGATAATAATTGTTAAAAATTCTAATAGATCTTCCGGCCTAGAAACTTCCATGGCGTTCATTGACGTTGTCAATTCACACTACACCATTATGCCGAGTTGTTTTAAAATAAGTAGAATAATTCATGAATATTACGATACGCCAATGAGTAGCTAGGGTAATTAATATCGCCTTACGTTGGACTTTGGACCCAAACATAAGGATATCAACTTAACAGAGGTAGGTTTTATAATCCTCTTAAGGGGCATCGCTCTTAATTGAGCGTAATGCCTGTACTTTGCTCGAGATGGTCTTGAGATTTTTTGTACGTCTTTAAACCCTACTTATGCGTGAAATATATATTTTCAAATTATTTTCATTTTGTAACATATAATTCACAATGATATAAACTTTGGAACAAACTGATATAGAAAAGCGTCAAATTAAATATGCAATTAACGTTATAACAGCATAATAATATTTTTTATACACATATATGATATCATTATATGACCGGTTCACTGACCTTTGTTTAAGTGAAGAGGATAGCAAATGAGCAAACACCATTCGCAAAAGTCCACTGTCCTCCTTCGATATTTATGGCCATCCTCAAAAATGACCAGTCAATTGACTGTTAATGCCCATCAGGTCAGTTGCTAATAACACGTTTATTTACTTAGTACCTACCGAGTATTACTTAATATTAGCGGCAGGAATGGGGCGGTTAGTAACATTGAACCAGTTAGTCTACTAGTATGTTGGTACGACAGCAATCAATAACACATAGTTAGTATATGTCCTGTTGAAGGCTGATCCCAGACATGTTGCTTCTATTGAGGACTGGTATAGCCCCACTACAAGCACTTTTCAATGGAACAGAATTTAATTTTGTCACAAGTTTGAAGTGTCTCTTTCTTTCTTGGAAGTCGATTATTATGACTGAATGAATGATTGGCTGACGACGACGTCGACGACCGTGCGTGGAATTGTCCCAAGATATTATTATTATATGTAAATGTCGTCACTGGAGCTTACTACCGGGCAAGAAGACCGTGTTTCCTGAAAACAGAAGCTTGCAGGACGTCTTACGGTTGGAGCTAAAAATCCAAACACCTCGAAACCGTAAAATGTATGCTAATATGCTAATAAAAAACCATACGTCGTTCCTATAAAGCTAATAGAATTTAAAATAAAATTGTTGAAAGACAAATAAAAAAGAGCTATTAAATATCTTTATGATAAAGTTTTGTTTCCAGACCATTACCTTTACGCTCGCCGTAAAGAGGGTTCTGTGTGAGCGATATACCAACCACGAAGCTTACTAGAAACTAATGTAAGTGCATTTCTTGTCATATATAGAAATAAAGTGACATTGTATGAAATGTCTAACAGGACCGATATTGATATGTCATGGTTACCATCATGCACATTCATTATACCACTATTAGATCCTCCTAATGAGGCCGTTTCGGTCATATATTGGCAACCTGTACCTATCAGTAGATCAAAATATCGAGGTGTAGTGCAGCTTCAAGTGTTTTAGATCTAAAGCTCGGACACGTTTATGTCGTGCTGACTGCATATCCATATTGCTTGATCTGATACATGTCTCCTATGCTGATATCTGCTCTATCCTAAAGCAATCACAGTCGTAACGCGGTCGCAGTTGGGCAAATTTTCACTCTCATATCACCGTTTTGGAGAACACGTTTAGTAACAATGTCGGGTTGTTACCTGAGTTATCTTTGGTTTAATAGTCAAAACTTGTAGAACTCTTTAAACGTTTTATACTATTCGTAACATGGTAATCCGAATCTTAGCAGTACCGTAAGCGTACCACAGTAGCCTGGTAGAGTAATTCAAACACCCGTACAAATGATAGCGAAACGGCTTGGGAATTTTGAATTTATCACAAGTTTTTGACATTCCCAATCGATTCCCAATGGATTCTGCTGGAGAAAATATGACGCAACACCCCCTTTCCTGATAAGCGTGTTGCATCTCACTCATTTTTATGACAAAAAAGAGATAGATATATAGAAACGGTGCCATGAATAATTCATGCACTAGGCCGATAGTCATGGTAGGTCGCTAATTAATCTCACATTCACCAAGTTATGCTTATGCAAAGCGTTACATATTTGTATGTATGACATAGTTTTTACCTGCATCACATTATATAATATAAAAAATACGCAGAACTGGTATTGAGAATTTGTAAACATTTCTTAATATTTTTTTTTTCATTGGGTTCCTTTCTGTAGAGGAAATATCTGTGAAATAAATTGATTTAATTATTCACAAGAAAATTAATTGTTCTCAGCGACTTCGATCGCGGAGGACAATAAATATTTCCCGTACTATCGTTAATTACTCATTAATCAATGATTGATTAAAAAGTGAATTTCTTAATATGATTAAAAGTGCACACCGCCAATGCTATTTTCACCACTAAGCGATTAACATACTAACTTCTACCAAAATCGATTTGACTGGTTGTTTGTTCAGGGTGTGTGTGAGTAAGAATAATTTACTTTTATAAGCGTTGTCTAAGCCGCGCTTTCCGAATTTATAAATTTCATAACAAATAAAGGTCGTAGATTAAGCATTAAAAGGGTTAGGAAAAGCTGTATATATTTATAGCCCGTTATTACAATGTAGTGAACTGTAGCTGTCTACAGCGCACTCTCTTAAATGTGTGCAGTAAGATACTACTACATTGCTACATAGAAATATATTTTTGTAAGTCAAATAATGTTATGGAATAATGATATGCTTATTTTAATGTATGCTAACATTTTGTCGTAACTAAGCTCGTATTACTCATGACTAAAGCCTTCGCTTCATTCGCATTCGCTAAAATGTATTTTATGCATTTGAAGCGACCACGTTCCACATTGGGTATTATGAATAGAGTAGATAATAAATAGAAATGGCCTTCGATTACAAAAGTAAAATTACAAGCGTACTTAATTATTTTAAATTATAAAAGTTAGATTTTACTGAACAATACACCTAATTGGCATACTATATAATTGTAGGAGTTTACAGAAGAACACATGGAGGTTTTATTATTTAGTAGATACTCAAGTGGATAAATGTAGAGATGCTGGTGACTTTGATTTAAAATATGAATCATTAAAAGTTATTAAAAAAATTGTTAATTTGATTAGCCAGTTTCCTTTTTATGTTCGGTCATATCTACATTGGACTTATCTTGAGCATTTATATCCAGTGTGCATTGACATAAAAACTGGGTAATTCAATGAGTGCGCCATTTTTGACTGGCCATTTCTGTTTCGTGTTTCCATTGTAAGACAGTAGGTCACGTAATGCTACGACAACCTGTCTTCGACTTTGTTCTAGTAGAATAACTCTAGGTATTCACGGCTTTGAAACGTTGCAGTATTCCCGTAAGAATATTTCACCTGATATTCTAGGTAACAATATATAGTAAGCATACATACCAAGTAGGTATTGAGCCAAAGAGAAATTGAACATCAATGCAATATTTATTTACAGTTAATAATTAAAGCAACAAAATAATTTAACCATATAACGCAACCAGCAACCTCTCAAGCAACCAGTTACGACTTCCTTAACTTAAATAGTAATTTTTTTGTGAACGTGGAAAAGTCCTAATCCAGGCTTAAGCGCCGTAAGTCAAATTTTGAGTTTCTATTGCAATCAAACAAAGAATTTACTATATTTAATAATAAGATTAGAAAAATACAAACACCGGCCACCCTAGACATCTGCGCAGGTAGCGGAAGGATTACAATCCAATGACACCCCCTGGAGAATATTACTTATTTTATCTAGTATTATAATTTTATTTTGTAATGTGAAAAATGGAAAATAAACCTCTAACTGCATTTCAGCGCCACCTATATAAGAAATTTACAATAACAATAATTTTCTTTTACATTTCGTAATTAATACTCAATAGCTACGAGACATATTATTTAATGTACATAA
Source organism: Oxynetra stangelandi (assembly GCA_018239345.1). NCBI lineage: Eukaryota > Metazoa > Arthropoda > Insecta > Lepidoptera > Hesperiidae > Oxynetra > Oxynetra stangelandi. Next base: position 13,502 of record DVPR01000002.1, read on the forward strand.
TATGTATTTTTCAATAAAGTATGTCGTTTTTAAAATAGTCATTTACGCTATCTAGCGTCAGAAAGAAAGACTATTATTATCAGGATAATGTCGTACCTAGTTTACAAAATGATTGTGAGATGGCTCTCATTCGATGTCTAGCAGCAGCATAGTATTATAGCAGAACGTAAGCAGATGTCGCTAAATATGCGTAAATATTGATGCACTGACACTGATTTTAGTGAAGAAAAATAAAGTTGCGATTTAATGTTTCTTATGAAATAATTCATTCACCTACTCGTCGTATTCGTATTCACGTTTGTGAGACAAATTATAAATTGAACGTGGTAAAAGTGATCTTTTACAGATCGTCATTTAACAATAAGACCGGCTGATGTTATATGTATCATAACATGGTCCTACCTCGAGTATTTTATATCTAGACATTATTATCATGTGTACCGCCTGCGGGGTGCAACTTGTTGTACTAGCATCCTCCCTCGCAATAATAAGTATATTGAAACACATAGAAATAAAATACAACTTTTATTGAGATTGGGAAACTAAACTGTTATGTTCATTATGTTGTTCATGTGCGATAATAATTAAATACCAGGGTCATTTCAATTTGACAATATATTGGTCTACATAACATACATACATGTATAATCTATGTTTTGTATTTCCTTAAGTAATAATACAGTGTCGAAATGTAAATAAAAGGCCCTTAAATTAATCCGGGCGGCGCCTATGATAATCATATTAAAAATATATATTTACCTATGGGGTTGCCGTACTACAATGTTGGCCTTTTGAAGTATTATTTTGGCTGGCCATAAGGTCTAAACTTAAATTATTGTTATTTAAAAAAAGGGATTCGAATATCATATTCAGTTAGTTGTTTATTGGTGAGTGATTTTTTTTCATCACATTTGTATCTTTTTCATCAGTACGGACATCATAAAAATACGAGTTATTAAGGAATACACCTTCTGTCGCGGTAGGAACGCTTTCGACGTGGAAATTTTGATATAAAAAATTAACGTGGTCGCCTGAACAATGAGATTAAAAACGACCAAGTTAAGACGATAGTGGAAGCTGACGATACTCAACCTACGGGTCAGTTGGCTGCAGCTTTCGAGAAGCATTATTAACATCATAAGGTAGATTTGGTCTATTTACGTTAAATTAATAAGACAAAAAAAACACGATTATTGAGTACTTCACGAACTAAACATTCTCCAAGGCAACGTACGCTTTAAGGTATGCCTTGCGTCGGAAACGGTCACGGAAACGAAAGGAGTTTCATTCACATTGTCATTTGGGATGAAACATGTATTATTTTTGAGAATCTTCAGCGGTCATCAAGCTGCTTGGACCCTTGTTTGGCTCCTAGGCTATGCCTGAAACTAAAGCTTACCCCTAGCAAAGTGATGTTTACTATTTGGTGGTTCAATATAAGTGTTATTCATCATAGCTTCTTACTAAATGAGACTTACAACCAACTGTGAGACAATGACCGTGAAGTGTTATTTATTTTCTCACAACCTTGTGTTCGTACTATTCCGAGAGCGACGCGAAGCTACGATGCCGGTCTGTCACGTAATTCCGGAATCCGGTCAATCTCTCCGGGACGGAATGCAGATAATCAATAAATACACATCTAAGGCTTAAACTAGACGAGTAGGATTATTTGCTTGAAAAATCTTAAACTCTTAAGGAAACATTCAATAAATAAACATATGTAACGCAAATAAGAATATGCAGCTAAAATACGACAAGCGTGAATCATGAATACCCTTCTAATTATTACAGTAATCTAGCTGAATATGTTGGAGCAGTGGTACTTTAAAGTGGCAAATAAAGTATTAATTGACCCTGCTAGAATGTATATCGTCACCCTGTTTGGTACGTCGGCTTGCCTTTTCAACTAAGCTTACAACATTCTATACATACATATATACTCGCTTGATACTTTTTGGGGCCAACCTAATTTGTTCCACTAATGGTACCGGGTCTACTTCGCAACAAAGAAAAGAATTATAATACCAAACTTTTTGGGTGTTAGTCGGCCGAAATAAAATTTCCAACTGCTAACAGGCGTCTAACCACATTTAATAATTGAAAACATTAGGGACAAACTAAACGAAATATAATTTAAATCTCAAAAGGTAATTGATTCGTTTTTCTTCTAATGTTTAACCATCCAGATCCTTATAAACACTTAAATTGTGTCTTCCCTCCTTGCTATATCGCGAGTTTTCAAAACGGCTCAACGAAAATACGTCTAACATGTCCAAACATGCTCCGGAAGTATGTAAGCTGCCTTGAAAGGGTCTAAGGGCGTACGTGCATTAAAAATCACATTCAGTTAACTAAATCCTTTCCCGTGCATCACTTCACGTCTCGTCGTCACGGAATTCGAGCAATTTGTCTGGGATGGTACATGTTGCCAGAATGCAGATAATCAATAAGCTGTCAGATAGTAGAGCGAACATTTTTCCTACTACAGCCACCTTGGAGCTTCAGTGTTTATATGCTTTGATGGTCGTTTCGTGAGATTTTTACGTATAAAAAATAAAATGTTAAAACTATAGGTATTTTAAAACCGTAATGAAGTAAAAAGTATAAAAACATTTTGTACTCGTATAGAATGTATGCATAAAATATGCTTTGTTAAAAATAAACATTTGGCATAAGCAAAAATATGGCATAATCGCGTCGTCATGCCAAGCACCGCCACACCAAGTCGTTTCACATCGAAATGTTGCTTACAGTTTTGCTATTGGCAATATATTTTCATTAAAAAATAATATTTTATCTCTAACATAGTTGTGTAGGACTTATGAAATTCCAAATTAATTCTAAATACCTAAAAATAAAAATCAAAATATTGTTAACTACGCTGCCCACACAGCTCCCCACCCGAAATATTACAAATCGAAAATAGGACGGTATATTAAGAAAACATACTAACTGAAGGGCCGTTAAAGATATCCATAAATGTCAAGAGACACTCGTGGCTGTAACTTGCTCCTTTAATAAATTATTAACATAAAGAAACTAAAATTCTGTTACCATTCTAATACATATAATTTTTATAAGACCTACGTATTAATCATGCCGTAACAGCCACATTACCTATTCCTAATTCTATTTGCTTTTATGAAGATTTAGTGTAAATACATTTAAATGCAAATGAAATATAAATTCCAGCAGTGTTATATTTATTTTTATGTTGGCACTGTAACAAAATTTGCATACATGGGTGAAAAATGCATAAAAGAAAAGAAAAAGACATTGATTGAAGGAATTTTTGCTTCTGAAATATTTTGTTCGAAATTTGACGTTGAATTTCATCTGTCTCTCTATATCATCAAAATAACCGTTCAAACAGTTGCAATTAAGAGTATTTTTGTACAATATTTATATATTCTTTATGTTGCGTATAATTTGATGTATTAATTTATTATTTAAAATTGCATGACACTATATACAAGTAAACATTAACAATGATAATATTATGGGATGACCTTATATGTATACGGCCATCTGATTAATTAATAAAATATTTTTGAATATAAAATTACATAGGTAGTTTGCGCCCAGACACAGACGTTTGCTCTCACTACACAAATAGTTGGCTTGGATGGGAGTCGTACTCAAAGTTCATCGCAAAAAAACCAGTCACTCATGCAATATCACAGCACAACAATATCTCGTCCTTGTATGACAAATATCATTTTATGAAGGACGCAAGTGCTAGCGAATATGTATTTACCATTAGCAGTCACTCATAGAAGTATTGACCGCGATATGCGATCCCTAACTTTATGACATGTGATTTCTTGTTCTGTGAACGTTATGTTCGTTTATAACAATAACAGTAACAATTGGTTTCTTCATATGTCCTTAAGTATATACAGCTCCTAAATAAACTTAGTCTACAAAAATGTACAAAGTTTAAAACTTGTAAATTGCTTCAGTGCTAAGGCTCGTTTATTGTTATCTCGGACGCTTTTGTCCCATTTTGTTTACAGCTCCCGTCCTATTTTGTTTACGTTTACACATTTTTGTTCCCATTGCTTTCTCACTGAAGGTACCGTGTATTGTTACGAAATGACGCTTCTTATTTCGAAGTTAAGGAAATGGCGTTTATTTATAATACAAAGGAACTAGATTGAAGAGCCCTTCAAGGAAATTAAATACCTTATTAGTGTTTAAGCATCCCAGACTGGTGAATATTTTTTGTTGGGTTATGTACGCACTATTCGTTTTTTTTTTAATGTTAACTAATAGTATTTCTGTTCGAGTTGAACGTTAAATAATTATTCCGGCGTCTTGCGTTGTTTTTAGGTCGGATAGGTGAATTTACAGCATATATCTTTAGCATTATTAACTAGGGAGCAGCAGAATGGCATATTCAGGAATACTGTGGCATTTCACTAACAAAAGTTCAGAGTCTAATAAATGAACTAATTAATAATCTTTTACATCGAGGAAATTTGTATAACTATGGTTACCCGTACATTTTCTCGAGATTGAAGATACGTAAATTACTTAGGACGCCAAACCTAATTATTTTTGGATTCTTCCGTAAATTTAATATTGTTTTTTTTGCATTACATATTTGTTGCTGTTGCTGATATAAACAGACCTATATTTATAAATTAAATATAGCACCGTTTTATTACGCTTAAAATTGCATTTTGCACAGGCGAACCATAATAACGGGGTTAAATAAAAGGCTATAAAGTAATTGTACAATTCTCCATTTCACTTATTTTCTAAGGAGTCGTTTAATACGTTCGCTGTACTCTAGCAACGTTCACGAGATAAAAATACAACTCGACAAAAGCGGAAACTTTATCGGCGGCGGAACGTGACGCCATTTTGTTTTGTTATGCTTCGTAAAATGGCGACGTCGCTTATTTCGTGAAGTTTAGCGACTTGTTACATTTAATTTGGTATTTCATTTTATAGGTATGCGTTTTACTGGAAATTATTAAATGTTTACTAAATTTTTTAATTTAAACATAATGATAGTACATGGTACAGTGCGCTCCAGATTGTTCGATGTTTTTAGCAATTTCAGTTTGATGCTAAGATGGATTTCGATGTTTGACCACAGGTATCTGATAATGTTTTTATACTTTAAATCATTACTCCGTAGAGTGCTATTGTATCTTAGTAAAGTCAAATCATGGTGTGTTGTAATTTAATATTTATTTGTGCATAGCGTATCCCTTTACGAACTAAAAGTTAAGTCTTAAGTTAATACACAAGTGTTTTTTAGGTAAATACACATGATATTACATTAACAACAATAACAAATTTTGTGAGAGTTTAAGAGAGTTTAATTAACCGACATCAATCATCAATCCTTTCAGAGCTTCTTTGTTGGACACAGGTTTCCTCTTAAAATGAGAAGGCCATGGTTTACGACGCTAAGTGTTGGTAGACGCAACATAGAAAATGTAAGGTTAGAAAATATTATATTAACATATTCATGCTAAAGTTTGTTAGTTTCATCGCGATACTTTTTTTTCGCGATACTAGCAAGTTATATTTAATTTTAGAAATTCGTTTATGTTATAGGCCAAAGGTGCATGTCAGGATAACAACCCTATTACCTCTGCAGTGATGGCTAAAATTGAAACTACTAGACTACGAATATTCTTCGATATTATTACGGATATTTCCTTAAATTGTTATACGCCTACTTTTATCTTTTGGATTTTTATAATAAAATCTTACTACCGAAATAGCAGAGACTAGTACACATTTTCTGTAATAAACGAACCCATTATAACGAATGTCGTGGACTTGAAAATAACCCGTGTTTCAACAGTGGCTTAACTGTACATTGCGTTCAAGTACGGAAACACTCCTATACTTCTTGGACCTGGGCGGAATGTGTTTGGTATATTGTGAACAATTCAGATTTGGGGAAAACTCACGTGTATAGAGAGGTCACTTTTAATGATCGCGTTACACAAATAAAAGTATCAAGTATGCAAAGTGAAATGTAGTAGTAAAAACGTGTCCAGGGGTCAATTGCGGAAACAGTTGTAGTAGATAGTAGACACCTCTGTAATCCGAGGTTTCCATTTCATTTGATTTTATCCCGGCACTTTCATTAAAAATAAAATCTATAGGTACATGTATGTACACGTACATATGTGACATGTAATACATATAATTTTATTTAATATTATTTATATCCAACTGTTGTGTTTTCAATAAAATGCATAGAAAAGACGGGTATCGTGGGCATACATTTAATGGTTGAGAACCAACTGTCAAACACAGTAAAATAACACACAGTCAGATAAATATAACATGGCGGATATATCACACCAAAATTATCAAATTTTTTTGTTTTACACTTGGAAAAGATTTTTAAGTATCCATTGTACCTCTTGATACTATGCTTTGGGCCTCTTCACTGCCACTAAGCAGCTTAGTTTGCCATTTCTCACGAATTCATGAAGTATTCAATCTTAGCAAGGTCAGGTATGTAGAAATCTAATATAATATGAAGGACCTGGCGTCGAAATTTGGGATACTAAAAATGGGTGCTAGCATTTTATGTAATGTTTCAATAACTCACAAAAAAGTAACATTCATAATAAGTAAGAAATAATTTTTTTGTAACTTAAATTGTTGATAGTCTTAATTGCTTCATTCTTACTTGTTTTAATATTTAGACACATGTTATTACTTACATATATTTACCTGCTATATAGAGATAACAATTAATGCAATTACATTGTTGTCTTTGAACATATTTTCGGCACCAAAGTTTGACTTGAGTAAGGAAATATGTAGCCATAATTCACTAAATAACTATACCTTTAGCAATCTAAGTACATTTGCACAAACGGCCATCCTATCAGGCAACAAAAAACCTACATATATACATATGACTATATATGTACTTCCATATGTACTTGATTTTTTGTACTTGGACACAAACAAATATTTTTCGGACATGTTTTCTTGGTGGGAGTCAAACTCACGATCCTGGCTCAACAATCAGGTTTGCTGACCGGTACTTCAACAGGCCACTCAAATATTGTTAATTGAAGCGAAGATTTTCACTGCAGCTCATATGCATCTGTATAAATTCAAAGGTGTTATGCAAATCTGTCACGAATCCAGTGCTACTTTGTCACGCTGTAAAAGCTCAAAAATTTATACAAAACATTCAAATACATTAATATAAAATATAGATGGAAATAAGTAATTCAGAAATACTTTGTCGTTTTGAAAGCACGAGTATTTAATGCATAGCAATTAAGGGACCATATTGACCCACATCCACATTTACGCTTTAAGCCTCAAGACGCTCCGAAAGCGACCCTGAATGAGGTCAGCTAAGTCCATTTCGGGAAAGCGAAATGACGTCATTCGCTCAGTTAAGTACCGTACCACATTAAGACAAGTAATTTTTTCTCAGAGAAATCGCAAGGCGGTATGTTGCCTGGCTGATATTGAAGGGTTTACTACATCCCATCTCCTCATGTATCTGTTCTTAGGTAGATCTTTTTACTACCCACGCGAGCATCTGTGCTTCGCATATATTAGCCTAATGTAAACTTATTGTAATATTAGGTCGCCATTTATAATACAAGAAATTCACACTATATTATCGGAGAATGAAACATCATATTCTATCTCGTATCAAGTTGTTAATGTGGCTATGCCCTAAACTTACCACCCCATCAGGATACGACCTTTATGCCAAAGTTCATACAGCTCGTAATCTTTTACATGTTGACTTACAAATATGAGTGACGTTATCTACTCGTAAAATAGCCCTTCAAGTTAGAACCATAAAGTACAATTTAATATAACGTGTCTGGTGGAACTTTTGAATAAAGTATCTAGTATAAACATCTGTAGGACATTTAAACACATTCTAAGTAGAATCTATGTATTTTTATAAGTGGTATGTGACCGTGCATGCGGACATGTTTTTTGCGAAAGAAAACTGATAACAAAAGAGAACTTTCAGTCTAAAGGTTTGGCACTCTGCCTGCAACTTCGGCGGTCTAACAATCGAATTAAGGCTCCGTTAATTTTACGAAGGTACATATGTGTATATTTTTTGATATTATCGCGAATGAAATAAAATGTTCTCTATGGTGTGTGAAGCAAACCCCTCTTGCCCAGCGTGACAAACAATATCCTTAACCCTTTTCACTTTAAGAGGGACCCATGTCCACATGCGGAACGATTAAGGGATCGATGAGGACTGATATGTTCCGACACTTAATAAAATATGCCCTGGCTTGACACACCAACTGCCACAGAGTATTTAGATGATATTATAAATACTATCATAAAATCGTATCGGATACAAGTGTGCAATCGTATTAATCGTATACAAGTGTGAAAGAATAAAAATATTAAAATACAAGCCTCTATATTTATACAAATTTATTGATCCCCGCATATGGATAGTAAAATTAATTATGCTGTGTATACATAGTATAGATAATATACTTTGTTCTATTGTTTTTGATTCATTCTACTTAATTCAGAGCACTTTTAACAATATTACGACATGAAATAAGAAATTCCTGCAAAAGACCATAAAAATACCACATTAAAAGATTAAGCATCCCAGTTTTAACTCTTCCCGGCGACACAGCTAATTCCCGGCGCGGACGTTTTCAATTGTCCCCGCAGTTTATTCAATTTTAAAACTTTTCGTGTTCCATGGCAAAGTTACTTCAGACAATAGGCTGTTATTCTGCGGGACGAGAAAGGGAAGAGCTTAGTAGTAGAAACGTATCAAAAACAATAAGAGCAGGAATTGTATTGAGGGTATACACATCATTAACAGAGTCTTTGAATATAAAAGAACGCGCTTATTGATTGATACATTGCTCGTCGTTAAACCGGATTAAATTTTCAAATTCGATTTCCGATTCAAAATTTTAAATAATAAGAATAGATATCACATATGTATATGTAAATATAAAGATGTTGGGACCATTCACAGACGCACATATTGTAACAAGCTGAGTAAAGTCTGTACTATGCTAATCGGAGAGCTAGTAATTTATTTATGAAGATCATTTTACATCCAGATAAAATGTTATTTTACATCCAGATACATTGTTACATTAATAATGAACCGGCTCTGTGCACCACTAAGGCTATGGTAAAACGGAATAAAAAAGCAAGAGGGAAAGTACTCTCAACGCTCTTTTAAAATAAGAAAATAAAAATTTGCCACGTTGCAATATGCCTTTAGTTTGAGATTGAATACATTATACCAACAGGTCAAACACTATACTAGCACTATACTAGGTACACATATGACTAGTTATGGCACTGACTCGGACACAGTGTTTAATTATAAATTTGAAACCATATTTATTTATGTCAAATATTACTAGCAAAAATTACATTAAGATATTGAGTGTAACATTTAGTTGTTCAGGTGCATTTTTATTAATAGATTCCTTTGGAGGCTTACCTTATATCTACTATTATATATAATATTAAATTTTAAGCTTGAGTTGGAGTTAAATCCTACTAAAGATTTATAATAAATTTGCGATAATTTAATAACGTCAGTGTTTCCTTACTTGACGTTGGTTCAGTATTTTAGGATATATTACTGGGAGTGTAACAAGGTGTTAGAGTTACTACAAAAAATATACAACAGCAATTGTGCTATTGAACTCAATTTTTATTTCCTCGAAAATACTTGATTCCTTTTAATATTGACATTGTGTGTTCAATCCTTCACGATGACCTACATATCAGTACAAATATCGACCAAACTACCTTTTTGACATTCGTTTATGAGCTGCTTTTAAATTATGTCGTTTTGCTACTTTTTGCATTGCTCATGGTCGCGTATTTTAATGTTATTTATCATTATCGATATAAAGTAAGGGTTACGTGTTTTGGTATTATCCTAGAGTCGCTCTTATAGGGTACCTTTAGAGGAATGGTGGAATTGTTAGTAGAATCAATACTTAGTAGTTTGTAGTTTAAAAAAAATCCCAGCAGACTACACATTGCCAGCATTGTAAGGGTATAGAAATCACGTATCTCGCTGCTTTCAAAGCCTTAGAATAGTATTGATTTTTATATCCATTTCTGCTATGTTGGGATATTTTCCACTGGTGTCGCAATTTAGTAAAACACGTTAACGAGGCTAGTCAACATAATAGTTCATGCCTTCCTCTTGTAACTAAAACGTATTCTTGATTAATGTATGCACTATTCTGATCAAATATGGTTTTATATAAATTTCCTGTTCACTGAACAAAGCCAAATAAATTGCACTAAGTAAATTTACACAACTTCTATTAATAAAGCGTAAAATATATAAAACATATAACAATAGCCGTCTGGTCCAAACTAACGTTAATAATAATATTTATATCTTGGGATAACCTAATCCTATACTAGGCACAGCATGTCCTTTGACCAAAAGAACAATTTATAAACTATATCTAAATACTTTCTTACAGATAGACAATTTACACACAGACAGAGTATAAATGCTCCTATAAATACTCGTGTCCATCGTACCAATATTTGCACTAGCGGAAAATCAAAGCCACAATCGTCGGCGGTTAAATAATTTCCACATAAATTACATAGCAAAGTAGAGTAACAATATTTAAATGGTTCAAATTATGATACTCAATTTTGAACTTACATGAGTCCTTTGCTCTTTTAAGAATAAATATCGTTCGCCATAGCGGTAAACGAAGACCACGTGTTATTTTGTTCCTTTTTTTTCATTGTACATCATACCGGAAGAGGTGCATAATTATTTGTTAACGATGCCAAAAATAGTATTGCTATCGCTGTAGTTACTACCCGGAAAACTAATCTGGGTTCGAAACTCAACGGAAGCAAACTAATCAATGTTCTTTAGAATAGACAAATGTTAGCTTTCAGTTAGGAGCAAGTCACCGTGAGAGCGAATCTTTTCAGGATACCTATTTCTAGATTAACTACCAATTCTAGTTCTATTTTTAAAAGTCCTATTGCATAATATTACATTGTTAATTTAAAATAAGTTATCTCCCCGAGTAGAACGCCGTCATTGATAATCGTGTTCCGAAAGTTACTTAAATACAAATCCACGAGGCCATTTAAAAAAAAAATAGCAAAACAAAATGGCGTCACGTTCCGCTGTTGATAAAGTTTCCGCTTTTGGCGCGTTGTATTTTTATCTTGTGAACTTTTTTCCAATACAACGGACGCATTAAGCGACTCCTAAGAAAATAAGTGAAATAGAGTTTAACGTTTGATAAATACTGCACTGTTTTAAAACGTTTTTGAAAGTTTGCTATATGACTTTGGTTTTCAAGTAGTTGATATTCTATACTCTATATAATTTTTGTAACACAATCTATTGTTTGCTCATTCAAAGAAGATTCGAAATGAACTGATGAATTTCTTGGTGTTAATCATCAATAGGTTTTAATTTTGAAACAGTAGTTAGTAAACTACCATATCCGCTTCTATCTTATATCATTACGCTTTAACATCTCACACTACCATTTTATGGTTGTTTGTTGAAAAACATTCTACAACATTTTAGGACACAATTCATTTATTATCAAATACATTAATCCTTGCTACACGTATAATTTTATTTGGTTGTGCACACAAAGAAACCTATATAATCTCATTTGGTGCAAACTATCAAAATGTACGCTTATTTGACAAAGGATATAAACCTAAATGTAGTCGCATGTCATCTTGGGTGAAGTTTCCGAATGGAGCGCTTTATATTTTTACACTTTTACATCGTGAACGTCTCTTGCTTGATCTTGTTAAACGAGTTCTTGGGAAAATAAGTATTTTAAAGTATCATATTTTAAAACTGCCATGTTTTTAATCCAAGTTATACTGCCTACACTCCTTACAGTATTTATGGTCCATTACAAGGTATTTTTAAATAAAATTTTGCAGCTTCTTGAATCGGGTATGATGATATTTTTACTTTTAACCCTTCTTCATTTTCAATAAAAATTAAAATAGGTGGAAATAACGTGACTTTTCAATTTACACATTATTTAAGTATTTTTTTAAATATTTAACTAAACTTTTACTGTATATTATAACAGATGAAAATTAATGTACAGCTAAAAACAAATAAACGTATAACAATAACTGAACAGATAACAATAATGAAACAAGTAATATTAACCGAACAGCCAATTATAACAGAACGGACAATTATAACGAACCAGCTCATAATAACTGAACAGCTAAAATTATCTAAACTGACAATAATAACAGAACAGCAAGAAAACATTGGAATAATTAAACAAAATTACATGTACATCCTAGTTTTATACCTGGAATCGATAGTTTGCACACTATTCATCGCTAATGTAGGCTACCGTTTATTTGACGTTTTTAAGCTTGTCAAACCACATGTCAGGGTTACCAGTGCACAATGTTTGTATATTATAATAAAGCAACACATGAATTGTGCTATGAGGTAATTTGTTTTAAAATATATCTGTATTTATCTTGCGGTAATTCTTTACTTAGCAATTATCAAAACTAACACAGTACGAGAAGCAATTAAAGTTTGTTGATCGAAAGGTACACGTTCAGGCATATTTGTTGATATTGGAACCTATACACAAAGTTTAAATTAGGTTTACTTGTTTCAGTGTTACCTGAATCATTATAGGATTTTTTTGGAGAAAAAATATTTTCTGCTTACGAAATTTGGCAGATTGCATAAGATTAAATTTTTTTGCATCGATCGTGTATAAAGAGTCAAAAACTATTCCATTATTGCGATAAGTATATCTAACATATCGTCAATATAAACCGTATATTTAAAACTAAATAAAGGTCCTTCGACCAGGTCAAAAGTCAAATTTGATACTCAAAGCAAGAAAATTTATTTGGGTAATTTTGAGAAACTATGCTGTAGTGCTAATATATACTAAATTTGTACATTAACCTACTTACAGTGAACGTCACGTTCAAGCTAATGCACTCTAGTATCTCGGTAGTGTTCTAGCCGCCTAGCGCGTTGGCTAAGCGAGAACAACTTGATTATCTTACGACTGACAATTTAGATCACGGTACACACAATGTTACATGGCAGGATAAGACTAAGATGCTTATAAGACATGACTAATTATTTAGATGGTTTAAAAGAGATAGAAAATTCTATTAAAAATATTATACTTTGATTCTAGGTGACATGCTAACCCAATGGTAAACCGTAGGTAATTGCCAAATTAGTCATACAAAATATACAATTGAGCCATACGAGCCGTTAAGCGTGGAACTATACGAAATTGATTCATAGATATTTTTGATGTTGCTAATACGTGACAGAATCAGAAACAGTTGTTTATGAATTGCAAACATTTTATGTATTATAACAAACAAACAACCGTCACGCACGGTCCCTAGCGGCGTAGGCAGAGAGCACGGAGCGCCAAACATCTCTGTCCTTGCAAACCTGACGTGCTTCGTCTACA
>DVPR01000003.1:0-26302 GCA_018239345.1 Oxynetra stangelandi
GGTTTGCAAGGACAGAGATGTTTGGCACTCCGTGCTCTCTGCCTACCCCGCTAGGGACCTGGCGTGATGGTTGTTTGGTTGTTTGTTTCAATTTAGAAATGTTAAAAAAATCAAATTTTAACTTTTAGATATTGATTTTTAAATATTGTTTATATTATTAGTACATGTCTTAACAAAATAAAAATCATTTATTTGCACAACAGTAACAGTTTGTGCAACAGTAAAGTTGTATTCTTATATGTATGTATATGGCAGAAATGGAATATACTTATTAGCACTAAAACAGGCCAGGGCTAGTACTAACAAGCATTTTAAAATATAATATTTCTCTTTTACTGGTTGATATTTCTGAATGTTTGAAAATCAGTCTAACAATTTAAAATGTGTTCCTTAAAGTGTGTTGTGTATATATTAACAAGTAACGACAAGTAAACGTTTTTTACAAAGTTTGGATATGTTTACAATTATTAATAATTTACTTTCACTATAATAGATTTCTACCCTGTCTTTATACACATTTCTTTAAGTATTTAATGTGTGATAACACCCATGAAAATGAAATATATTGTATATTATTAGTAAAGAGGTTAGCATATTCTTAAGTAGAGCTAAGGTTTGGTTAATAAATAAACTTACCCTTACGGATTTAACCTTAATGGATAAATCATCTTCCAAATCACTGAACTGTCCTTCGGATCCGGACATTTTCTTTGCTTTAGCTTCAGATAAACGTTGTGGAATTATTAATATGACTTTTTTGTAGATATTTATAATAACTTTCAATATTCACAATCTTAAACGCGTGCATCTATTTGGCTATTTTGACGTTTACCCCAACTTTCAATGTCAACTAAGCGTCAAAATGTCAATGTGAATGATTTTATTAATATCATATTCTTACTTGTTCATACCGACAGCCAAAAAAGTTTTTAAGTTGTATTTAAATACCGTCAATATAATGAACATCTGTTATGTCATGAGCAACATTTGAAACTCTGTCTAGATTTCTTGTACAAATGTCCATAGTACTCGCATTCTAATTTTATCTTACTCACTAATACTGGATCAGTCTGGCATAAAATTCTCAGTTTAAAATTATTTATTTTATACAAAGTTTAAATATATTTAATACATGTTACAGTTTAATACAAATCATCTGACATTATTACACTAGTTCATAGCTATACAATTTTTTAAGATTTATAGGATAAATAGGATTTTATTATGAAAACAATTGGAGGAAACGTATTCATATTGCGACGCAAAAGAGGAGTTTGTGTGACTCAGTGTTTAATAAAATAAATATCTCAAATTAAAAGGGGGCGCTTAATTGAGGAATCAACCAATTCAATGTCAATTGGACAAGTGACTACAGTTATTAGATTTTCGTTGTATGTTAACGTTAAGCATTTCCTTGAACTCAAATTGATCGATAGGTAGGTACGTACCTGGTGCAATAAAAAATTTGATTGTTAAATGTACATTACATGAAAATAGGATCGAATCAAATTAACATGAAATACGTTTCATCACTGTTTATGGCAGTAATTAAATTCTCATAACATAGAGTTCTTGTAGCTCATAATTAAAGAAAAAAGAATTTAAGTTAGCTTTAGTATTTGGCAAAAATATGTTAATGTCTATGCTGATGCAATTTATTTAATAGTTACATTTTCGTTACTTAAATTGCTATCCTAACCTTAACTGTCACAGGATGGATAAGATAAGGCAATATAATTAAAACCAATGGAAGTATATTTAAAAAAATCATATTCTATATCGACTAGTTTTGTTCAAATGATTTTGTTTAGTCATTTAATACATTTTATTTAACAATTACAGTGTTATTTATCTCATGATTCATTTCACTAACCATTTAAATAACTTATTAATTTTATATGAAAAATGCAGCCATGTACCTATATAATGGAATTACCATTTTGTTAACGGGATATATTACTAGGAAATATGACTAGCGTGGACAATGTTCATTAATTTGCAACGGTGCAATGTTTATTCCCTAGGCGATAAATGGTCGACTAAACTTTCCTCGTATGAGAGTGCCGGAGTTTTTATAATGGCCTTCGTGGTCGGCTCCGGTTTGTCCCCGGGACTTGGTTTGAACAACAAATGCTAAAAGCAAAGTTATTATAAAAAAATACGGTAATAATTAAACTAGACTACGTCAAGCAAACATAACTATAGAACAGAAGGCTAATTTTCGCGTTTCATTATTTATTACAATTGATTTTATTGAATATCGCACATTGAACTAAAATGTATCTACAGTTAATTTATTGTTGATATAACATTATATGGATACTAGGCAAAAAGGTTTGAAAGGGCATTCGGGTTGCAGTAGGTCTAGTCTACCACAGCATCGATTTGAAATGGTTCATTTGGTTATTTATAATTTTGTTGCTTACCAATCCGATTCGAAGCGGCATAATGTAGGTATCAACAATGGTAGTACCTTTTTAGGTCTGGAGGTGCGAGCGGAGTTCTAACACTTCGAGTTAGAACTCGTTTACTCGTGAATGGCATTAAGGATAAATGACAGTTGTGTTAACTTAAATAATTTCATTAAAAACGTCGAAATTTGCTATCATCATAATCTTTTTTGTTTGCTGTACTAATCGCGTAATAATTTCTTTATTCATTGCTGGCGTTGTTTAACTGTAACTAATTATCGGGTTTTAGGCGATGGTCGTTCTCAGTTGACTAACCATGTAACAAAGGTCACTTTGAGTGATAAGGTACGTCGAATTAGTATGCACAAAAAGTAATTGTCAAGGCATAAAAGGAAATGTATTACATACATTTATTCGTCAATTGTAAATAAATAATAGTGTTATGCTTAGCAAGGCTACAAATAAGTTCCTAATTAACTACTTGTCGTTATATTACACGTAGCCTTTCTTCCGTTTACCTTGCTTCCTTCCGTCATTGTTACATTTTTTGGATTTTTTATGCCCTTTTGATTAATCTTGTTGAAAACTATTGTTATATCACACAATTTTGTTGAATAAAATACTTAGGAATTACAGCTAACGCTTATAATCCTGTAAATTTTTACCAAATAGAAAGTGATCAATTTACACAAATACCAAACATAAGTGTTAAAACTGGTAGAGAAAATAGTTAAGAATCAAAATGTAGGACAGTTTCGCGCGGCATGCCTCAGGGCAGTATTTTGGGGCCTTTAATATTATTTATTTACATAAATGATCGCCTCAAATCGTTAATCATTATATAACTTTGTTTGTTTATGAATGCACTGTTTTATTAAGATAATAATTTTAAAAGATAATTATTATTAAATGAGAAATAGAAACAATTAAATGGTACGAATATTATAATCTAAAAATATTTTTTCTAAATCAACAATTATGAATTTAAAAACAATTTAAAATAAAAATAAATAAATAAATAACCGTCACGCCAGGTCCCTAGCGGGGAGGCAGAGAGCACGGAGTGCCAAACATCTCTGTCCTCAATTAACATGCATTTTATTTAAATTTACAATAAAGCGGAATATTCCATAAATAATGTGATACGTAATTCCTAATAATTTAAAAATTTATTCCGAATATTAATTACTAATTGTAAATTTAATTTCAGTCAAACTTTGTATCTTTTTTATATCGACTATCGATTTGTTTAGTCTTTAGGTGAGGGCAAAATAGCATAAATGAATATTAATTTATTGAAAGGATTTAATATATTTTTCAGTAACGGTAAAAATAGAACACTACTGTCAATTAGTACACTAATAATAATACAGTACAGTTTATTTATTTTCAAAGGTATACCAAATCGAGTCGAACACCTGGCAATATTGCCATGCTCTATGCGGTAGCAGTATTTCGACCAATATTTTTTATTGTTTAATGTCTTCTATAAAAGAATATCAAAAATCATTTAAAAGATTTACATTGAATGAAATGATGACTGCTTTTCGAGGTCGCGTGATTGGGTAGATGAAGTTTAATGTAAAAAATATTATCTTAATACGGCCATTGGATAATATAGGTGTTTTATGGCTGGGTAATTACAAAAAAATATACCAGACAGAATTCAAAGTCTGTATTAAGATAATAGTGGGTAGAATAATACTCTCAAATGTCCTTGGATTTGTTGTTTCAAGTAGATACATTTTATTAGATTTCTGTGCGTAGTAATGGGTTTAGTCTATTTAATAAGTTGTGGTAATGAGGTATTTTGTCTTGCTCGGAAGACTGTATATGAAATACGTTATGATAAATACTGTATGGCGAAGTCCAGAATATTTTTAAAGCCACGGACCATGAAAACAATCAATCACCTCTGATAACGTGTTCACAAATAATCATAGCTGCTAGAATTATGAATGTCAAACAAAAAGTATATAGACCACGACACAATAGTGATGAGTATAATGTACATTAAAAAAATAGTGAAGGCACGATCTAAGAATAACATGTATGCATATTAGCCCAAATCATTTGATACTGAGTCAGTATACATTTTTAGCCACCTCTACGTATAGGACGTCAAGATTTCCACGGACTCGTCCTAGTTTGCCGGATATTAAGACAGTTTAAGAAGAACCTTGATCATATAAAGTTCATCAGAAGACTGGAGAATAACTAGAAGTACACGCAAAGGGGTTATAATATTACAACATCATGATATTCTGGTTAAATAAAGCCGGTATTTTTTGGAAAATCCGACAAGAAAAGAAATTTTAATTTTTTTCTAACATTAGCTTTAATAATTTCGTATTTAGTAATGTACCCGTAAGTATGTCGCAACGAAGTTTCTTAAGTATGTATGTAGTAGGTGCAATGGTAAGTTATGAAGGGCAGGTGCCTTAAGCGTGCTATTATAACTATTACGTATAAAATTACTTGTATACGCGTTATATTCTGTTATGAAAAAAAACTCATGTTAAAATGACAATGAGCTTATGGCTTGGTAAACTGTTGTCTGAGGGCAATCATTGTGTAGTCTCTTACGTGTTTCATAGCGATGTGACAAGTTATTTGCCTATTGGAACACAGACGAGATTTATGATAAATTAATTATCTATATTTCCCTAACTTTCATATTTCTAATTAACGTTCTAATTTTATAAGCAGACGTCTATTCAAGACGTAATGCAACGGACCACGTAGATCTCATATGAGATAAAAAACGGGCAGCGCATCAGGTGCATGCGGCATCCATTCAAATATATTTGTAATAGTCAATTTATCTTAGCAATTTGTTTATAAGCGCTGCCGTATATATCTACATATAAATGATAAATGCATGCTGGTAATTGAGGAAGAACGGACGTACTCGTAGTAACGCGCAAAAAATATACTGATCGAAATTGAATTTTATAAATACTTACTTAGGTATGGAGTGATTTTTAATGCGTTTGTAGTTTTATTATTCACTTGCTTTTTGTGTCTGTTAATATTTGCAGAAAATAATTGAATTCATCTTATTAAATACTAACTCGCTCAGGAGCCGAAAATAATATATTCTTCATTTCAAAGTAAATGATGTATATCAAATACACAACTAATTTTAGTTTATTTAAATTTAAATTGCATTTTACCACGTTGATTGACAATGATTGGAATGGAGCTATATTTAGCTGGAATGCTTATTTCATAAAAGATTTTATCAATATTATATAAATAATTCAATTCGAAATACAGAAACATTAATTCCACTTCGCTGCAGTGGTGGTACAAACCTTGATAGAGTTATTAATAATATTAATTATTATCTAAAACATTAAACGTTAAACAACTGGTAACCCGATTCGTGCTTTAAAGATGGAATTATGGTTGGTATACCACGTGCAATTATTATTGTTTTTAGCCGAGCAATTAAAGTAATAACCTTATGAAGTGAATTGGCAGCGAGGTATTTAAGAAGGCTGCACTGTGTGCGTCGGGTTAAATTCGCTCCGCCGATGGCCACAGTTGCCCGCATACGCTAAATAAATTAAAAAAAAACTCACACTGTAGACACATAGCATCTAATGGTAAATTCTACAGTGAATTAAAAATAAATAAAAAGAAATGCCAGCAGACTCGAATATGATCGTGACGGAAGGCGACGACAACGAGATGCAGAATCTCTTCGAGAGTCTTCCGGAGAGATCTAAGCACGAGGACTTCTTGCGGCGGGCTGTGGATCTTCTAGTGGAGAGAGTTGTTTTCAACAGATCATCGAGGAGCTCGAAGGTCGTCGAGTGGGCAGCTCCCGAGGTTATTAAAAAAGCGATCGATCTGAAGCCTCGGGAAGGGCCATCCACTCATGACGAGCTGTTAGCGATCATGGCAGATGTGAGTAGTTTTAACTGTTTTTAAATAAAAAAAAATTATATTCTTTATCATTGTGGATCTAATCTTGCTTTCTTTTTATTTGGTTTATGGTTAAATGTTCAACGCATTCAACCGTAAACCAAATGCTATGTATCCTTCTTACACACATTCAAATTTTAATAGAAAATTAAATTGTTCTTTTATAATAACAACACAGTTTTATAAGTTATTATATACATATTAATATTGCAACGATCATTTAACTAGTTTTGAATACTTCTTGCCAGTTTGTGATTTGTTGATATAATAAAAGCTTTTCTGAGAGATGTAATGTAATAAATAATAAAAATCTATATAACTTTAAACTTATTTTCTAATGTTTTTATAATTGATACATTTAAAAAATTACAATTATTAAATTAATAGTGCGCGATCCTTGATAAGGCGCTTACGAGAGGAAGTTTAGATTATTCAACTTGTAGGTGGTCTAGATATTTTATGCATAAGTACATTATATTTTTCAATTAAAGCAAGGACTATGGTAAAACATGCTGTTCGCTGCATTAAAGTGCAACATCGAATGGCTATGGTTGTTTAATTGTTGTTCAAGTATATGCTGCACTTCAATTAGCTATTTGTAATGTTTCATGTGTTTCCTATTTCTGTGTATAATTTATTAAATTTACACCACTTGCTCGATTGTGATGCGTACTAGTTCTTCGGACAAAAGTTGTTTAGCAGAATTCGCTTTTTAAGCGATAAGGACGCCTTTTGTGTATATCTCGTATGTCTTCTGTATGTTGTCTTGGTTTTTCTGTTGTACACAATAAATAATGTTGTGTATGTTTATTTCATTAAAAACGACAGAAATAATTACTCATATATCGTTGATGCGTTAGGACTATTATGTATTGATGCGTGATTCTGTGTGCCTGCCTACCCCAATTTGTAGATTGTACTCGTAATATGGTTATCCTTCTAATGAACACTTTGACACTGTTTGGATAAGCACTGGCTATGTTTGAAATAGAATAGAATATTTTTAAAAGATATGTATGTTACATTATGTAAGAAGGGACTCTTATGTTAGGTTAAAAGTGAACAATTAGTCTTTTTATATTGTATTTACTGGATATGATTAAGGATTAGTGACAATCACGTCAAATGAGCGCCTTGTTTTTGGTATTTCAAATAAGACGGTTATTTATAATTTCGGCACACACCGCCGTTTCTTTTATAAATCAATCAATCTTCTTATAATTGTACTAGTTTTAAATGCTGTTGAAGTTCTATTAAAGTTGAATAGAGGATACGGTATTTATATAGGGATAAAATATGTAGGGGTAGGAATGTTAGTGTAATCTGTAGTTGTTGACATTAGTTTTAGTTGATATTAGTTTTGTAAAACTATTGCAGAAATGGAATGGTTGATAATTGTAGACCACTTGGTATATTTAAGTCGATATAATGTGTTTATTTTACTCTAATTCCAAAGATGATTTGTAAAGTAATATGTTTTTCCAGGTTGCGAGGTACTCTGTCAACACCGCCCATCCTTACTTCGTTAACCAATTGTTTTCATCAGTTGACCCGTATGGCTTGGTCGGTCAATGGCTGACAGACGCCTTAAATCCCAGCGTGTACACTTACGAAGTGGCTCCGGTTTTCACTTTGATGGAAGAGGAGGTTCTTCGTGAGATGCGAAAAATCGTTGGTTGGACGAACGGCGAAGGCGATGGCATCTTTTGCCCCGGAGGCTCCGTTGCCAACGGCTACGCGATCAGCTGTGCGCGGTTCTATTTCTACCCAGAAGTCAAGGTGAGCGTCGAATATGGAATTATCGAAAAAATGCGACAGCTACTGGTATTTATTAATGTTGGCAAAGGTTCCGTTAAACAGTCCGCACCAGTACTGATCGTTGCGTAAAAAACGTTATTATTCACGGAGGACAAAGTTACAAGGTTTAATCTGATGTAGCGATGCCTCACTGAGGTGTTACATATTGATTTTATTTCTAATGTGTAGTTTATAATAACAATAAATAAATAATAAAATAAACCTCGTTAGAATCCTTAAAAGTGGTAAAAAATGTACGACAGACGGATTGGATTCTAATGCGTATTATAAAGAGCATGCCCCAGGCTTTCGATGTTTGTGGCAGAAATGTATGACAAGGTGAAAAGGCTTGTGGACAGATATCAATGTTATATTTTATGATCGACACTGCATTGTGACTCAATGCAGTTGAATTCTTAATGCAATTTTTGCAAGCACTGCAGTCACGGCAGTTCACAGTGGTTGTAAGAAATATTGGTAATCTCGTTTTCCTCGTTAACTTAAATAGCGAAAGGCGCAACCGTGGTGGCATTGACAATGCCTCTATCGAAATCGCTATATCCATACGAAATTTCGTAATGTTTCGAGGCGCTTTAGGAGTTCATTAGCAATTTTCTAGAATACTTTTCTCGCGCTTCTGATCTAACGATAGTTTATAATGATCTTTTTTGTCAACGTTTTTATATAGCGATATTTAATTCTATATATAATATTCCCTTTTCATTTACAATTTATTCGAGAGCATTTTTTTGCCATTTGTTTGACAGGTAAATGTGACAGTTTGGCTAGAAAGGCCACAGCGATCCACGTATTCATGCCACAAAGAAACAGTACTTTTTGGAATAATAAAGTAACTTGATACAGAAATCATTTCACAATTAGATAACCTATGGGTTTATCTGTTATATTAGAAAAGTTACATTAGCGTATATTACTATTTTATTTATTCTACATTTTAATTTATCTCATCAAACAGTACCACAATTGCATTTAAGTAGACATCGGCTCTTGAAAATAGACCACAACTCAACAAAATTTATTGATTCAAATTTTGACCGGAATCTTCTCTGAGGCCTTAGTGACTAGTTTACCTTCCTAGCCTCAAATTATGCAACATAGGCAAATGTAAACTATTTTTAGATTATTAATATGCGAGAAACTTTGTGTAATTTGTGAATAACTTAACGTAAAAATAACAATACATTAAAAATATACGTTTGTAAAAGCAACTAGTGCAACTGTGTTTTTAGTAAGAAAATCATATCTTATTCTTGAAAAAAAATCTATTTAAATTTCAACTCAAATGTAAGGAAAACATCTATCGGTAGCAATACGAGAATATTTCGAGTACAATAGCATTCTGCATTGATTTCTGGATTACGCTGCACTTCCGACAACATCCCAACAGTTTATGCTGGGTCACCGAGATATATGGTATGGTTAATTAATGCATATTTAATTTACGATTCAATTTTATAGGAGTCAGTATATGAAAATATATCCATAAACATAAAACACGGGTGACTTCTGGTCACTTATATTAGACATCCGGTGCATATATTAGGTGAACAGAAATGCTTTAGTTTCCTGCTTTTTACGATTAAAAAAAAACATATCCTTCGATCAATTATGTATATAATTTATATACGTTCTGTAGTGTGACCTCTGAACTGTTTTTCCTTAGGTAATATCAGAAAGGTTTGCTATAATGAAACTAAATTTCGTAGTGAAGTAGGTATGAGTATTTTGCTTCGCTTTTAAGAAGTTTAATTTAATTATATAGTCATTTATAAGGCCGTTACCTTCTCCACTTAAATATAAAAAGTGGGCTTAATAATAGTGTGTAAAGACTAGTACTAGATATTCACAAAAAAAGGTTAAAAAATTGTTAAAATTAACAAGCTTGACGTTCTTACGAATCATTATGTATAAACGCGAAGTTATAATTACTAATTTCTCGCGGTTCACCGATCAAGACTATCGCATTCATTGTCCTTATTTAGGGCAATATTAATTAAAATGTAATTGCACTTGTGATAACATGAAAACTAATTAATATGGACGTTGCTGTTAAACATTAAATCGTAGCGAGGAATATGGATTCAATGGAAATGTGGACCGAGTGAATTACGAGTACTAACCGAAGTTGCACAGTTTGTTAATTTAAATAATGAACTTCTTATAACAGAAAATTGATTATTATTGAATACTAGTTATCTTTGTTTTGGAATAGGGTTATCGTATTTAAAAAAAGCAATGTACTCAATCACCTGAAAGTTTTATCTAGAATGTTCCATTAAGAATTCCGTGAAAATTCCGAAGAATTCCGAAAAACAATATGACGCTCACGAAAATATTAATTGATTTTCGCACTACTTTCTGTCGTTACGTATTTACTGTTAACCAACATACATATTCTCATTTTCCAAATTAAAACGAAATATGTATATTTACGACTCGGGCGAAGATTTGGTAGTTTTATTTCAAATGCCGCGAATTAATTCACACAGTGCTGATAAATACCTAACATTGTACATTCTTGTTTTGAATTCAATTTTTATATACAAATTTCGTATTTAACAGGCCTATTGTCTATATGAAATTAATATAGCAAAAGGATTTTTTTTAAATTATGAAATCAATTAACTTCGTATTAGTTTTTCAATAGCCCATCCCCGTAATATCCAACGATATTGGGCCGTCTTCATATAAGATGATCATCCATGCAATGGGACAAATCAAGATAAGTTAATAGAAATTATGTCTCTATGTTAATAATCTCAAGCGTATAATCCCAGCAGTCATTAACAGTGTTAGTGTATGCTTGTTACAAGTTTAGTAGGAAGCATTGGTATTCGCCTTCACCTCCATACGAAGATTATTAAATCGCGTGCTGTGCGTTGCGCTGTTTACTTAGGGACCTTGATATTTTAACGTGTCAATTCAAGTATGTAATACAAAATTACTGATTGATTATATTATTCCTTTTATGTATATGTACATACATTTATATCATAAAAACACAATTGATGTACACTCGTGTAATTGAGTCAAATTGCGACACATACATACAAATTGGATGTCGACAGGGAATACTATATATTATGTTGACGAACGACAAAATATTACTATCTCTCTAGATATATTATTTGTTGATACGATAAAATCACAAGTTCTGTTGCACCGTTTACCTATAAATTGATTGCCTATAAAATTATTGTTTTTATGCCTTAATATTACGTTGGAAAAATCGGACACAATTTAAAAAAAGATGGACTGGATGGAATGATTTTTTTAAAATAATTGGAGCAATAACGTTGAACACATAAAAGTATGACAATATATTATTTATTTCAACAGATCCGATATTAAAGGTACTTCCCTTACTTACATTAATGAATTAACAAAGTACTTCCTCTATCAAATGTTCTCATTGGCTATTTATTAACAACGCTCCAAGGTTCTATATCAACCAGAATTCATGAAGCAGGTACACAATGCATTTCCTACTCATTGCTATTACAGCACTATTTAATGCATAAGTAAAAGTAGGTGGAAACACGACTGTCATGAGAAGATATAACTGAGAAGATGCTTCATTTTGAGTTTTTGCTTTCTTAATCTGAGCATCTTAGTTTTCATTTAGTCACGTATAGTTAATGTCACGATAAATAAAATATGATCAATACGATCCATTCACAGACATCCAACCGCACACTTGTTGCAGCTCACGACACTGAGCCGCAAATTGATTTTGGTATGGGTTAGGTATGAAGGTTTCGTCATTGTAACTAGCACGCTCAAATATTTCAATAACTTGTAAAGATTTCATTCACAGTACCGAAAACAGTATTAACTGAGATTTTATTTTCAGCGCAAAGGAGTGTATGCAGTGCCAAACCTTATTCTATTCACATCTGAGCTCGCGCATTATTCCACGAGAAAGATGGCCGCTTTCATGGGCATCGGCAACGACAATTGTATTCTGATAAAGACCGACAAGAATGGAAAAATGGACGTCAGTGACTTGGAACGTAACATTCTAGAATCATTAGATAAAGGAGCGACGCCCTTTATGGTTACTGCAACGTCTGGTACTACCGTGTTTGGAGCGTTCGACCCGCTGATGCCTATTTCAGCTCTGTGCAAAAAGTATAATCTTTGGTTGCACGTCGACGCGGCCTGGGGAGGTGGTGCTCTGATGTCGAAGAAACACAAACATTTGCTTAATGGAATCCAACTGTGAGTACGAGTAATAGGAACCGTGTGTTTCCCGGATATTGAGATACAATTCGCTATCGTACCATTATTGCAATGTGGCAATTTATCGGGCAACTCAAACACCAAGTTGCTAAGTACTGTTTACAGCGAATGAACAATGTTGAATGCCTACATTTGATTGACGTGGAACGCCAGTGAGATTTTAATCAAAAAAGATTTTACGAAATGATACAGTAAAAGTAACGTCTTATATAGCTTTATCCGAACGTAGAAAGTGGCCTAAATGGCAATCGAGGGGATAGGTTCGTCAGTTGAATTCAAACACGACCTAGATGTGTATACAGTTAATTTTAAGATAGTTGCTCTTGATACATTGTTCTCACGGTAGCTCAAACTCCTAATTAATGAAGATACTATTTTTACCATTTGCTGTAAGAAAGTACACACATAATAGACGATAGCTAAATAAATTGTTGACACTAGCGCGTTTTATTGAAGCCGAATTGATGAATTGATAGATCTTTTGGTCGAAATTTTAAAATGGCATATTCGTTATTTTCAGCGCGGACTCGGTGACATGGAATCCTCACAAACTACTCGCAGCACCACAGCAATGCTCGACCTTCCTCACCAGACATAAGAATGTTCTTAAAGACGGCCACTCGTCCAATGCCAAGTATTTGTTCCAGAAGGACAAATTCTACGATACCACATATGACACCGGTGACAAGCACATCCAATGTGGCCGAAGGGCCGATGTTCTTAAATTCTGGTTCATGTGGAAGGCGAAGGGCAGCGATGGTTTTGAGAAGCACATTGACAAACTATTTGACAACGCTAATTACTTCCTTGAACATATAAAACAAAGAGAAGGTTTCCGTTTGGTTCTCGATAATCCTGAATGTACCAACATAATGTTCTGGTACATCCCTAAGTGTCTGCGCAACTGTGAAAGTGAAGCAGATTACAACGAACGATTGCACAAGGTCGCTCCTAAGATAAAGGAACGAATGATAAAGGAGGGGTGCATGATGGTCACGTACCAACCTCAAGGCAATCTCGTGAACTTTTTCCGTATCGTGTTTCAAAACTCGGCTTTAGACCATAAGGATATGGTGTATTTTGCGAACGAGTTTGAACGGCTCGGATCTGATCTGATTGTTTGATTGTTGAAATTATTTAACCAACTATTCCAATCTTGTACAAATAATACGTTATGTAGCCTGTGATTTATTTAGTTTACAAATTAGATTTATTATCTTATTACATGTAAATTTGTATTTTATGAAATATAATCAATAAATATTGTTACAGTTAAGTGTTTTTGATTTATTTTTGCTAAAAAAGTTCAGACATATTGCAACAAATTGGCCGTTGCGGACAGTGAAATAGTAATTTTTAATATAAAATTCTACATCAGTATACTGCTACCCTTGAATGCTACTTAAATATTGGTGTCTAACAATATTGCGGTCCAATAGATAAAACTGTATGTTATTTCTGTCGCCAATTTTGGGCACACTTTGATAAAATATTTAAAAATAAATCTTATTTTCTTATAGTAAAAACAAAACTTCTGATGATTTGTTCAAAAGTAAATTTGAAATATCAATGCAAATTTGATGATATTGCTTTTTGGGCAAACCCGCAAAAACTTCGCGTTTGCGTCACAAATTAAAAAGTGGTTTTCCCATTTACATTCACCTTTTCCGGTTCACTTAGGGCAGTGTCCTTTGAACGGTAGTGCCAGGAATTTCCAAAACGGTATTCTTCCCCGTTCCAAGTTGTATGTGTATGAGTTTGTCTCCATACTAAACTAAATCGTGTGTAATGATGTCGCTTTTTGGCTTTGACGTATTTTGATATAAGGTGCTGACATTACGGACTTGTAAACGTCTAGTCGTATCATATCGCTAAAACAGCGAAGTCTATATTTGTTTTCATTTGCAGCTAGATAAATACTTATGTCTAATATAATTTCTGTTAAACATGATTGATTTATTTTTGAGAAGGTCTTTTTAACGAGAGACGTACTTTATACTCTAGACTGGCCCGTTGGTGTAGTGGTTAGCGAACTTGACCGTTGGGCCGGGGTCGTGGGTTCGATCCCCACCCAGGACAAATATTTGTGTGCTAAGCTGAAGTATTTGTTTTGAGTCTGGGTGTAAAAAATATCTATTTAAATATATATTTCTAAGTATACATGTAGTTTATCAGCCGTCTGGTTACCATAACACAAGAAATTATGTAGTTAATCTGGAATCAGGTGGGCGTGGGTGGAGATGTCCTAAGATATGATTATTATTATTATGTATTGTCGTAAATATTCCTAAATATTTTGTATTGGATAATACCTGACGCACTTTAAGACTAAATCGTGAATAAAATGTATCCAGATAATTTGATTGCATGTCATGTTATTGCATTTTATAGTTTATCGCACTTAATAAGAACTTAGTGCACCTAAACAATGATAAAATTTTAATCAAATAACGAGATTAGTATTTTATTATAAAATACTAGGTAATTTAGATTAATGTTTGATATAGGCTTCCTTTCTTTTTATTTCGTTGTTTCATAAGGACGAGGCTATTATAAGTAAAATGTGAAATAAATAATAGGTATGACCATCTATTGGGACTCATTTTATAGTTTATTGCGAGTATGGAAAAAATATTCATATATAAAGCATTGAATAAGAACTGTTAATTTGTTGGCCGTTTGTTAGCCGATTCTGGCAAACTGTCTACCACTGTTTAGCTAAGCGATATTTATAATATATGATCTTAAGCGGCCCATATTTGTCAAACATTTGAAACGTTGTATAGTGACGGCTAAATTGCCAATATTAAGTGATATTTGTTGAATTTTAAACAAAAACCGTTGAGTTATTTCATTAAAAAAAACAATTAATTTTTTTCTAAGTTGCGAGTCTCAAATAAATGATTGTAATGGAGGGTATATAGGCATTAGAAAAACTCCTAATGTATTCGCATACCACTCTTTTATATCTATAGATATGTAAACAATAAAATAATTTTAGTTCACACATAAAATACAGTGTTTATAAAAGTTATATTAATCAGATCTGTGTCGTATTAGGGATAAGTCTTCGTCTACTCCACATATTCTAAAGGCAACTCTTCACAGTCTAACTGAAAAAAAGGGTTAAAGTATAATTTTAAAAACCATTCATTTATTTTAATTCCAATATTCTTGAAATATTTTTTAGTCTTTTCCATGATAGACAGTTTGTATATATCTGCAGGGTGCATGCTACAATTTTCTTTTAAATTCATATAAAATTATGTTTTTAACTCCACTAACGTTTTCAACACAGTCGTTGATCATTCTCCTGAGTATATTTTATTCATCTGTCTCTGCTTAACATCTGCTCCAAGAATCTCAATTCTCCAATATTCCATGCTGTGTGACTAATGCCGCCAATGCTCATAAAAACTTAATGTATCTTAGTAACTTGTATAAAATGTATCTTCCGCTAACGTACACACCTCAAATGCGTTGCAAGCGAATGAGGAAAATCAGCGGTGGAAAAAATATTGAGCGATCGAGGAGGAAACATTTATGCGGATAAAGGATATTTTCTTACAAGTTTATCATCATCTGGAACTCTTGACAGCAGGTCCATCACCTCATTGTTTGGTATCCTGTTTGGTCTTAATATTTTTCTGGTAAATTTGTGTACACCTGAAATTTCACATCTGAGAATTATTTATATGGAAGACAAAAAGAAAAATAAATTTTCAAAATCGACAGGACAAAGTTAGTACTAGGCTGTCGTATTATACAGAAAAGTGCGAAAAGGAGAGCTAATAATAAAAAATAAAAGATAGTAAGTTATATCAAAACATTTAATTGCTAATGGACACATGTTTGGAGTTTTCAACACTTAAGATAAGGGATCCATGAGGTAATATTAATCATAGTTTATTTACTCACCCCATCCCATCAATATGTATTTAAGTGGTATGAAATAGAGGATGAAAGCTATTGCACATATGAAGAATATTGCTAAGCAGCTCACAAACGGCACGGAAAAGTTGCATAAACTGAAAAGAATATACCGATTAATAAATTACAGTGGCTACGAAAATTAATGAGACAAATGAAGTAGATTAATTTCTAACTCTAGAAAATATTACCAGCGCCACGAATGATAACAAAAACTTTAAGAAACTCTCTTGTAGACTACAAACATTAGGTTGTTGTAATTCGATACAATTAAATTAAGAATGAAATTGAAAGTGAATGTAGATATATTTACGAAACGAAAATAACGTTTGTTATTGAAATGTTTTATTTACTTATCGAAATATCGTTCTAGAGTTATTAGAAATTATTATTCGCCGACGTGGTGTTTGCTACCTAGTTTGCTACTTTGCATTAAATTTGCACTTTTTAATAAGATGAATCACAATCGATCACAATCGACAGAGATACCGATGAAACACTGATAAATTAAATTTAGCTTTGACACGGGCAAATCTAAATTTACTAACTCTAATTATTTCAAAACAATATATTACATAGGATAACAACAGTTTTATATTTTTAAATGGTTCGTTAAAATATTTAAATTGTTCCAGCTTTGTCTTACTTTTTGAACCGCTCTCCGATGCTTGCGAATTTCCCTAAGAAATTCTGTACTGTTTGTAATGTTTCTTGGAAATTCGAGATCTTTTGTCTAAACGTTAGATTCTTTTCCTCCTGTAACAGTATAAATAGCAATGTATGCAGCACTCAATTAGTTGGAACTTAAGCGTTCCAGTAAAAATTATATTTATTATAAAATTTTCAATGATATATATGTGTATGTAATAATTGAATGTATTTTACCTTATCTTGTTTATCTCCATTAGATGTTAATGCAACAGTATTTATATGTTGTCTTCTCCCTAAAACAGGTTTAACAAGTAACTCAGTTGCTTAGATTAGTTCTTTTGCGTTTAGAAAGTAGATACATTAATCATTTTCGCTCTCACTATTTCCAATTACTATTAGAGATTATTTTGAATAATATAATAAAGTTTTGGAATGCAGGACGAGCTTGAAGTGCAAAACATTTCAGTTCTGGATTTCGAATTAATTGCGAGCTTTGATTGTCTCTAATGTATATTCTTCTGTGAACAATATTTTGTAGAACATAAAAAAAATTATAATTATTTTACTTACAATTAAATAAATAATACTTCTTCGGCATGTACAAAGCAAAGGGGCTGAGCAATAGGAGAGGCAGCATCCACATCTTGAAGAACAAGCAAAACAACTGGAAGATTATTAGTGCTATTAAGTTCCATTTACGAGATTCCCATTCGAAAGCTGACCTAAAAATAAATGTATACTGTATTAACAATACCAAATGGAAGGTGGGAATTTAAGTATATAAAGTATTTTCTGTTATGTGTAGCTACATAATTTGTATAATTTTATTTTATATTTTTATGTGGCTTGTAAACCTCCTTTAACTGTTACCCTTAATTTATATACTTTTTATTTCAAAAGAATATTGATGAATAAACAATTTGTAAGGTGTCTACTAAGGATAAGATAACATTCAAGTAATGAAAATGTGATATTAATTAATATACATTGTTATTAGAAATTAATTGTTTTTGCGTGTTCGATATAATTTTTTTTTCATTTGTTACCTGAAAACTTGATAAGTCCTTATTATCCAAGACACTACAACTCTGGATCTTGACAAGTTCTTCGCGAATAGATGCCTGTCCAATTTATCTACCGTCTGCAAGTAATTAACTTCCTTGGGTTTAATAACGCGTGTGGAAGCTTTTACCTGTGAAAACGATTTTAGCATTGTATAATTTATGACAAGTTCTAGGCGTTATCGATAATTATTATATTTAAAACATTAAGATGGTCATCGTAAGGGGTATTAAGATCTGCGACTTGGAGTGGACCTCAGCTCGTCAAAACGTGGCTTTATATTAAGTGTGTATCATTAATTTTCAATTGATAAAGTCTGGATTTCATAGTATAATCTTTCTAGAATTGACATAGAGAAACGAGAAATGTGTGAAGTTTCAACTGTTTGTAATAGCAATGTGTTTTATTAAATTATTCTCAAGCAAAACTGCCGTATTGCTAAATATCTTATACACGTATTTGGTGGTTATAATTAAACACC
The DNA here is from genome assembly GCA_018239345.1 of Oxynetra stangelandi. Classification (NCBI taxonomy): domain Eukaryota; kingdom Metazoa; phylum Arthropoda; class Insecta; order Lepidoptera; family Hesperiidae; genus Oxynetra; species Oxynetra stangelandi. The sequence goes on from DVPR01000003.1 coordinate 18,529, forward strand.
AATTACTTTATATAGAAACGCTGTTCAAATGTTCTGTTCCCAAACAGAAGTTATATAATAACCTACTACCTAAATTTAACTCTTATTAAATAAAAAAATTAAGTCTAGTTTATATATTTTTAATATTATTATTTATTTATTTATGGTGATATTTTTTTCCAGGAAGCTGACATTAGTGTTTATCTTCGATCTAAAGAGCAGAGTATACCATGAGGTCTTGAACTTTAAAACATTTCCGACCAGTGAAAGTTGGGACTACAATATGTAAATTTTACAAAAATATAGCGTTACTTTGGACTTTTCTTAACTTTATTCTATAAGGCAAAAAACCACTGAATTGTAATTTTGACTAAGTACTGTAAAAATTGATATACTGTAAGAAATAATTTAAAATTATTAGTTAAACGATACCGTAATTATTCAATAAATGCAGTAATTTCAATTCACTTAACCAAATTGGTTTATTTCTAGAATGTTTGATTAGGACTTGACAAAATTTATTAATGGATCTTGGCGTTTCGCAAATTTACAACAATTTTTAATTAAAAAATATTCAATTATATCGTTGCTGGGTATTCAATTGTAATTTGCAATCAAGTGAAGCCTGTTATGTTTAACGTACCGAGTATTAAAGGAAAATTGTATGAAATTGAAGAAGTTATTAAACACCATAGTCCATGCCATGTAGGTACTTGTGTATTTTTACTATTATAAAATATTGTTTACGTCGAGGTCAGAAGTATATATAAGTTATGTATAGAATTTAGAACCTTTAAAGATCATCGCATATAGTAGAAATATGAAATTTTTTGGGCGCGCACGCAGTATTGGTAAACATCACGCAGATGTTTAATAAAAAATCCACCTAGGCATTATGATATTACATTTATGTCATTATTCTTTTAGAGCATTAAATAACTAGGTAATTATTTGGTAGCAGATATAAAAAAAAACTAGTTTCAAGTTGATTCAATTTACAAAATTATATTTGTTTTTCATTATTAGAATATCTTTTAAATACTTATCTAAGTATATAAGCATTATATAAAATTTCATACTCACGAGATTCCAAGTAATAGTCATTTCTAATAATATTCTTGGATTATTTCCTTTGGCTCGCTCCCTTTGTTTTTCTTTGAGCGCGTACCACTTTTGTCCTTCTTCGATCCTCAGTAAAGGTATAAAAACTTTTCCGTGCTCTTCGCATTTCTTCTCGTCACAAACGGTGACTTCCAAAATGGAGGTGATGTCGTTTAACGTACTGAAAATATTTATAATACAGTTATAATTAATAATAGGTAAGAGTTAACTGTTTCAATAGTAGCCAAAACAAAAAAGATCAGCGATTTTCATTGTTTCAAAGTTAAAAAACCTCATATTTGATAATTTGTTTTTCTTACGTATTACGAATTTGTCTTTACCACTGTATGCAGCAATTCAGCTGAAATTTCATATACCACATTAAACGACAAGTTATAGCCGAAATTATAATAAAAATACACGTAGTCAGTGATAAAATGCGATGGGAAGTATAAGTAACTATGAACAACGGCTATGAGCGCTTCTAAGGCATTTATCGAGTATTCAGTATAACTTACAATGAAAATATTTTCATCCAAATGGGACAATTTGTTTTATAATCAGTAGGTGTTTGAACCCTCTCGTTGTTGAGATTCAGGGCGCAGTACCAGTCGTTCCCGGGAAGACCTTTAGCGCCGTATACTGTTACCGAGAGGTGGCCTACGTTTGTGAATGGGTCATTAAGACGATACCACGCCTGGGAATAAAATGTTTCATTTTAATTACCAATTACAAGATTACACCATATTTATAATCGTAGTCATGATCCAGCGTGTGGTCTGAAATTAACTGTCCATGTATTCTATTCATTCTAGACCATTTAATTATTATAACTATATTATTCTCATGATATATCCTAGTGAATTCTTTATGTCTTGGTATAACATTATACAAACAGGTTAGGTAAGTAGATATTCTTAAAAATTTTATTCATTAATTTGACTCACATATTTATGTCTAATAGCATCTTTCTCCTGTGCAATTAGAGCTTCATCGATTTCATATACACTCTTAATCAAAGACGTCCCAGTTATTGTTAGTAATATGAACAACTTCATGTTCGTGCTATGATCTAATGTTATATTCATTTTATGTGTCTTTTCCTTTTCAACTTCCGACAGGTCAATGATAGCTCTGAAATTCATATTTAAATTCAAGGTAATGTAACGTACATACAAGTATGTAGGTCCAAAAATAGTATAATATTCTAGCACTTTTTGTAGCTTTCATTAATTTGAGAAAATTTAATTAGCCACATTGAAAATTATTAAAAAGAAAGTGATTTCATTCTATATTATACCTTCCCAGAAAATCGTCTTTATCGTTCATTGATATTTCTAGTATGCTGTCGTCGTCAAATAAATTAAAATGGTGAATTTCTTGCCATTTAATCACTTTTTCGTGACCCCTTACTGTTTTCGATTTGCGTTTTTCGGAGCCCAATCTGAAATATTTATTATATTTATTTGAAATCATTATTTCATTTTTTTCATTAAATAACTCATTAAACTATAGTACATATTATCAAGTAAAAAAATTAGAGGGCCATGAACTGTATAGATATTTAGGTAAAGTCCATGCCCAGCATCTTTGGGTTAAAGTGATAATAATAACATAATTCATATGCTATATCATTATTCAATTTTATAAAAAAGATAAAGTATGATCTTACCGAAGACGGCATCCAAGAATTCGAGGTTTATCTTCGGGACTCTCTTCCATACCTGTGGCTTCTATCAGAGCAATGGTGACCGCAGCAATTTTAGTTCTCTTATAAGTCCGCAACGGTTCATGCTTAGCATTGTTGCAGAGAATAAACTAAAAGAATAAAAACTGGTTTTGGTATTTTATTAAAATAGCAACAGCAGCTTTTCACTCAAATTTCTTTTATAAAAAATTTGCACAAGAACTGTTAAATCTTATAAGATTATATTACATATGTACAAATATTATTACCCGATCTACTCTTTCCAAGGAATCCCACTTATCGTCTTTCTTCTTATCCCTTGCTTTCTCTATTTCCTTGTCTTTCCGCTTATCTCTAGCTGCTTTTAGCCAACCAACTCTTTTTCGGATAAGTCTTGGAGGTGGAGTCCGCGGGAGAGAGTCATCTCCTTGTGATGTTTCATTTAAGCTGTTTTTAAAAGGAATAAGTATCGAGAGTTGATTAATTTTGCAAAGAAAAATCAGCTATTATTAACAGATACAATTCATTATTCCGGTGTTCAGTTCAATAAGCTATAAGTAAATAAATATTTAATTGTCCCTCATATTTACATATACCTAATTTATGGAATTCTCACATACTTACGATTCCAAACTTGTATTTAAGTAGTTACTGCCGAAGAAGTGATTTTCAACAGACTTGTCGTCATTGTCACTTTCTGATCTGTCACATAGACTGGATTGCGATACGAATTCAGTAATTGTTGCTTCGTTGTAACTTACTTCTTTTAAGACAATGTCATTCCTGTGATACACTTCATCAGCCATTCTTGCCTGGCTGTACATTTTCTTTCCAGTTTCAGACGTTCTCATACCTCCCTCTTCGTCTACTTTGGTCAGGTCACACACACTTAAATATTTTCGTTTCTCTTTGTAAGAATCCTCTTCATCGAATGTTGTCAACATATCGATAGATTTAGATTTTTCCAATTTCTTTTGCATTTCATCATGTTTGATCTTAACCTTTTCATGTAATTTAGCGAGTTGTTTTCGCATTAGTGCATTTGTAGTCATTTGTGTTATTCTATATTTAAAATTTAAGAATAAAAGACAATCAATTTCGCTACACTTGTCATGTGGTAAATATACTATGAAATGCTTTGCAGTGGTCGTATTGATTCGCATTTGTGTGGTATTATCGTTAGGCTTATCTTATCATACATTTTTATCAGTTCCCTATGTGGCTGGATAAAAGTATATCATATATGACTATTTGTGTATTTGCATGCAGTATAGATAGAATCAAAATACATTTGCGTAAGTCTTTCAACTCTTGGATTTCCGTATCATTAAGTCATCTTTGGTTTTGATTTTTTATTAACATGAAATGTAAATCTTTTCGTTGTGTGTTACATAACATCGTTCTGCGAGAATTTTGATTTGAAAATTCTTGATCAACTGTCAATGTTATAGTAGAAATAACTTCAGAACAAAAATGTATGTAGCTGTTGAATTCCTGACTGAACTGAAAATGTACATGTTAATTACCTATTTAAACAAAGAACTTGGTGCTACGTTCGCAAAGGAATACAATTGAACAGGCTTGCCAGTACAAAGTGATAAATAATTTTTCATTGACATTAGATAAAGCGCTCAGTACATTTGAATTCCTCAACGCGTTTCTCGATTATCAAGGCAAGCAAGGCAATGGTAAGATTTCTTATTTTGCAACTGTCTGAAAGTTAAAGTGATGAGTTAGAAAAAAAAAAGTATTTTATCATGATGATGAATAAATCGGATTGATTTTTGCAAATTTCGGAATCCTATGTTAATTTAACTCGCATGTCGTACTATTGTTAATGAGGTACTGCCGGCCAGTCGATAATAGTTCTTTAAAAATGACGCTATGAATGATTATAACTTAAATATTTGTGCTATGTATTTTTATCATAAGAATAATCGTAAGTTGTTTAGCAATGATAAGGACGAGACAGTTTAAATTTACGATGTTTTATTTATATCCGGGAAATTGTTACATTTGCTAAAAAATATTTATTCAATGCATCATAAATATTTTAGTCATCGCGTTAAGCTATAGGAAACATTACTTTGCTCAATGGTGTGTGATGCCTACAAACCTTATTACGTTTAGCTTGTTAGGTCAGGTGTATTTAAAAATAAATAAAGCATAGGACTTGCATACTAGTCCCATGCAGAATTCTTGAATTATATATAAGCAATAGAATTGTCTGTACTGTCATCATGTCGGGATCATTATACGATATATCATTATTTCAGAGTGAAATATTCAATTCTTATTATTGGAGAAGAATCTGCCAAATATGTAACTGTAATATCTTATGTAGGTATAGTTATACGAAAAAAATAGCTGCGCCCGAGGGTTTTACGCGTGTAAATTGGCTTTACCGTTTTCATGGTAACCGATTAACATTCAACATTGAAAGTAATTATAAAGAAGAAAGTAGTTATAAAGTAAAAGCTTATATGATAATCGGTGAAAAATACGTTTTATATAGTTATTGCTCAAACTCCGTTCTTAGCAGAGGCGAAAGGAGTAATCATGCTACATTTTTAGTCGATCGGACGCACCGTTACGGAGATATCACGTTGAGTCAGTGTTATTTACATATATTAAAATAAGATTAAGATTAGAAGGAAAATAGAAAGATAAGTTTGATTACGGTCTAGTCACTAATTGCGTCATTCGTAAGTTGAGTTGGACAGTCTTGATAAAGCCGCTGCGGCATGTGCAGCCGTATTGCGTCTGCCCCTGCACCGTCGGAATATGGGCAGGGTATATGCTATCGTGTTCACAATGAAACTGCTATTTCCAATATCCGTGATTATTGTGTCTTGTCTTGATGAATCGCGTGTAATACTTACTTTTCATTTTGCAATTGATAAAATTCTAGCACGTTATCAATGTATGTACATAACTTTTAAACTTGTTTTTAATTAAATAAACATGTCAGCGTGATAATGGGAATTACCTAGCGAGGATAGCAATCGAATTAACAGTTGATAAAGTGGTATGATGCATGTAGCTCATATTAGATGCTCGATGAAAGGTTTTTATTATTTAATTAACGGTTTTGTTATATTTTGGTGCAAGCAGCCCTTATTATATAATATATATGACTATGACTGATTTGGGTACAGATAATTTCTGAACATTGCAATGATTTTTCTTTGCGTAATAAAATATCTTTTTTATCTATTTCACCTTGGTTAACGTTTTATAATAAATGTATGATCACATTTTGTCCACTGTCAATGAAATTGAATCTTTGACGTGGTCTCGTAGTCTTTGCGATTAATCGACCTTAAATGTATTTTGTATAATAAATACATACATATGTACATATGTAAGTCGCACCTCTGACGAAATAAGTTAAGAACTTTTTGATCTTAATATATGTTTTAAAACAAATTATTTTTTATCAACTTTATAATTTCACATCTGTATTGATCGTTTAAGGTTTTCTTTTGAAGTGTTTAATATTATCTGTGTCATGTAATAAAACGTGAACTGCAAATTTAAAGGTGAAAGTCGTTGGCCCAGGTCGCACTGCACATAGTCGTGCAGTTAGAGAATGCATTGGAGATCGTAATTGAGCGCTCGAGGGATACCTGGTTTCTTTAAGTTGTTTTCTTTCACCGTTTCATTGTGTTTTGACTGGCCCGTTGGTGAATTGATTAGTGAACCTGACACAACTGTTTGTTCTGTGTATGGGTGTAACACGAAAAGATATAAACGTATATGTGTATATATGTATTTCTATGCATATACATATCTAGCCTATCAGCCGTCTGGTTACCATAACACAGGCACAGTTTAAGTGCCTGCTTTGGGATCAGATGGTCGTGTGCTGAATTGATCCGAGATATTATTATTATGTTATGTTTAATGCTGGAGATTCAGATCCTAGACCCCAAAAAATGGGGTCAGGCTTTTCAACTAACAGGCTATCGATAGTTATAAGATATCGCACACGATCATGTTTGAGCACCATATAGGTAGATGGAATATGTATGAAGTAAATCAATAGAAATGATGATCTCCAAGTAACTAAAGACGCCTAAAAGTAAAGATTTACAAATAATTCTTTAAGTAAGTATTATTTAAAAAAATTGTTCGACATATATTTTTTACTAACCAATACAATGTCACAGACGTAAACCAAAAAATATGAAATTATTTATTTGATTTCAAAAATTTTAAACTATAATTTTAGCTATAAGTATATGTACATAAAAACTAAAAATATTTCTAAGATTTTCTACCGGTTTTAGGCTTCTTATTTTTGATTCATGTACATATGTATACGTACCTCCATATGTACTTTGAGCTGGAATGTTATCTTGAATTTACACTTGACTCTGTAGTACAGGAAATACTTGTATTATGCATGTACTAAGCGATTGTTTAAAATTTGAGTATGTGATACTATATGATATAACTTATCACTAACGTAAGAACACCATAAAGTACTAAGAATAAAGTAGAATACACACTTACTGCGTTGTAACATTTTGATAATTTTAATTGTCGATTCCTGTCTGTCTGATGCCTGATGTTAGATCCACTATTTGTATTCCTTTTATCATTTCACTTTGAACCTGATGTTAAAACTGAGTACAAAATCCTGTAAAATATTATATTGCTTGAACCTGATCCAAACAATGCTGTAGTTATTTTTTACTCCTTTATAGGAATTGAATAATATTTTCTCGAAACTAAGCAGCGTGTATTTGACTGTAGGTACAATAAAATGGTCCCGTGTTTATACAAAATAAACAAAATACCGCCTATCTATAAAATATGAAAGTGAACAATGTGATGAAACATGCATAGAACAATAAACAATTGAAAAGTCAGGCCATTTTGAATTAATATTTTCTTATTATTTTTATTTAGCTATAGGCTCGTGTTTGACTGTTATCCCACTTGATGGAAAGCGGGATGCAACCTAAGATGAAGCACGCTTGCCTAGAGAGTGCCTGTTCA
>DVPR01000004.1:0-25762 GCA_018239345.1 Oxynetra stangelandi
TGCGCTCGGTTATTAGTTCATCTTAATCTAGTTCCGTATTGACTGTCGCCTCAATATTATTATCAGTGGCGTCAACGGATTTCAGAGCACAATAATTATCAGTGCCACAGATATATAAGCAGATACGGTAGGGTGATAAAGTGCCGCCACGCCTCCAGCACGCATCGTCTCCAGTTATCAGCCACGCACTCGCCATTCATACCGCTACTTGTGTATCACTGTTTGTTTTGTCAGTTGACTACGCTTAGTTTTGCGATAAAACAAGTATAATTACCACTTAAGCCATCGCGGCGTCTTGAGTGCGTGTACATGTAGTGGCTGTCTTAAATCGTTCTGTATCACCTTATTAAGGTTAATTAATGGCTTATTCGAATGTGTTTATTTGCGCCTAAAATTGATAGAGTTGGAATTTGAATGTATTTTTTTCTCATTGTTTTAACTTAAGGCTTAGAAAAAAGAGTCGATTCGATGTGTAAATTTTGATATATGCGGGAACTTTGACCAAGGTTTTTTTTTATTGACAGCGTACAATAATCTTTCGCGTAAAAGAAATAACTCATTAATTAAATCTTAAATAAATTCCAGCACATCGAATTGATAGAGCCAAAAGCGTTGCTTTAATCATGGTTAGCTTAAAACTTAAAAAAGAAAATAACCCTAAAACAAGAAATCGAAATACCTATTTTCACCCTAAACAATTGCTCGCAGGCGTGGATAATAATCGCAGAGCCGACGCGACGAATAGTTTCGCGGAGCATAGTTTACTTAGGACGCCGCGTATAGTTTGGGGTTATCCAAATAGAAACAGTTAACTGTGTATAATATAAAGTAAATTGCCAATTGGGGTCACCGTACAACGTGGAAAATCGAGAGGGCGAAAAGGTAAATGAAATTTAATAAATGTTTGAAATGGAAATTAATGAACGGAACTGAAAGCGATTTTAATTATAGTAATATCTTGAGGGACACACAGGACGATCTGTTCTCTGACTAGGCAGTGTGTGCTTAGAATTATGGACGAATTTCGACCACTACACGACTACTAGTATAGATAATTTTACACCCAACGACAGAGCAGACATCCGTGCACTTCAAATAAATATTTACATAGGTAATTAATTCATTGAACACACAACCTGCAACTCAAAATAGAGATACTGTGTATATAATATAAAGATAATATTTAAACAAAACAAAGAAAACCGTTTAGAACATACTTCTTAAGACATCAGGCAGGCAATTTCGGTCACAGAAAATATCATAAACACGACAATCCATGTCAGTTGCCGCAGGCTTTAGCTAACCTATTTATCTGCTCAGATACTGTAAATAGATGCCGTTTACTGTACTACAAACTGAAACGAAACGGACAAGCGGACGACAGAAAGTAATATGACACGACGCATCCGGTTAAGGTATAACATTTTCCAATAGAAACGTGAAAAATTCCGTAACATTCGAAAATCTGACACATTTTCCTGTTTTACGAGTTCCTTTACTAGAAATGGATCACGTACTATTTAAAAGGCGATTAAAAGATGTTATTTAATTATTGTTATTTATTCGTTCATTATTATTTCATAACACTATTTGTGCATTCATTATTATTCCATTAAATTATTTGTTCATTGTTCATTCGTGTTTGTATGAAGACACTGATGAATGTCGACGAAGCGCGTCAGGTTTGCAAGGACAGAGATGTTTGGCACTCTGTGCTCTCATTCATTTATTATTAATACATTATATTATAGTTTCTTAATGTTCTCAAAGGTGTGAGTAATCTACCAACCTGCACTTGACCAGCGTGAAAGACTATGGCCTTAATATTTGTAAAAGCAGTCTCCTGAGAGGAGATCCGTATCTAAAACTGAAAAATAAAAACAATTGATTGATGAAATTAGTCTCCGAGCCTATCTAACGGTGGATTACAATGTTTTGTTAAAACTGATAATAAATGAAATATATCTAATCTACTATATGTTTAGTATGCCTGTAGATACTATTTATTTGGCAATATTGATGTTTGTTATCGTATCGTTATGTCAACGGGTTCACGAAAAGAAGTTAAATATTGATGATTTAAATATAATCAAATACAAATTTGTTGATCAATTTTTATCTTACCTTAGTCTAGCAAACCTACAAATGGTTCATTTGATGGTTAGTTGACTTTTTCAGAATCGGAAATGTGGTCAATGCGTTTGTTGAATTACTCGGAATCAGTTACCTTCTTCTGAGAAATATGAAGATACTAGCTTAAAGATATAACCACCAAATTATTTAGGTCTCAGTTATAATAATAATGTCGATAATTATAGAACGTCTCATAAGTTATACAGGTAGATAAAAATGCCATCTCAAACATAAATATCTCGCCAAGATCTACTGTGAGACGCTACAACATGGGGTGGGATAAGAAATAGGTATGAACTATTTTCCAAGCTGATCGACAGACGAAAATCAGTGGAATTGTATTTTATTAGCCAGTTTTATTTGTTTAAGATTTTAAACCTTCACTCGCCCCGCCTTCAAAGGGTTCACGAGGATTAAATTTCTATTTGAGGCTTGTAACACGTCTATGAGTTTGTGTGGCCTTGTAACTTCATCCGTCTATGCTCAACATAAAATTACTATTTATTCATAAAAACCCTTTATTTGTATGCTGATAAGGAAACATTTATATTTTTGACCTAGCGTTCATGTGCGGACCTCTTCTAGGCATCCTTCAGAGGGTAAAATAGTACGAATCACAATTTACGCACTCAAATAACTCCAACCATAAAAAATATTTGTTTTCATTTTTATTTTGTTTTAGTTCAACCTCGGCTGTCAAAACTGGAAGAGGACTTTAATAGGCACCATCCATAACGCTGGCCTCTTCGTTTCGTTACCTCTCACCGGGATCATATCGGACAAGTTCGGAAGGAAGTTGGCCCTGTCCATCGCGTCGCTCATGAACGGCATATTCGGTTTACTCAGATCCTTCGCCATCAACTACCCTATGTTGTTGGCTTTTGAGTTCCTCGAGGCAGGATTGGGTGCCGGCGCTTACAGCACTGCTTTTGTTATTGGCAAGTATTCGAACATTAACAATATTTCTCTTTCAAATCGTCCCGAACAGCAATGAAGTAGGTATATACTCAGATGGTAATAATAATTTAATCTTTTCCGAGTAATGATGGTTAAAGTATTTATTATTTTTTGAGCCACGCTAAGAATAAACGAACTACACAAATTCATCCATCATGGATATGAATAAGAAAATTCTTGAACTATTTTTGATACAATTTTATCGTATAAAAGTATCCATCAACATAATCCCAACCCGTTTATTATTGAAGTTAACAAAAGGCCGAATGAATAAAGGGAAATAGATCAGCGTGATGAGATTTTAGTAGTTCGTGTACGTTCGATACAGAAATAAATACAAACTTTTTCAATGTTCAATAGGCTTTTCAGTTCAGCAAAGCTTATACATATGTCGAAGATAAAGTGGAGTTAAGGCCGAATGGGTATTCAATTGATGAGTGAATGATAACTGAAGCTGTTTTCGTGCCTTGATAAAAACAAATTCAGGCACGCCTTGATATTGTATTTTTCAGACTTTATCTAGTTCTTTATAATCAGCCAACGGACTCCTATAACATTCTAACTGGTACCCTCTTCGCTTTGAAGTAAAATTCACTGTTACAGTAAGATTGTTCCTCTCTCCATTGCGGAGAGAAGTCCAAATCCAGAAATACGTGCGTATATCGGATGAGTTGTACTAATATTTTTTTACTAAATTTCCCCACTTTTGTTTCAGCGATGGAGCTAGTCGGACCAAAAGGCAGGGTGTTTGGAAACACCATGATAAACGCCGTATATGTCCTGGGGCTCATGACACTCGCAGCTCTATCCTGGTGGTTGCAGAGCTGGAGAAATCTTCTAAGGATTATCTATACGCCGGCGATTTGCGTTATCTCATACTTATGGTTATTGAACGAAAGCATTCGCTGGTTGATAAGCAAAGGACGTTATCACGAAGCATCCGAAATATTGAAGAAGGCAGCAAAGATGAATAAAGTCGAGTTGTCTGACAGTGCACTTTCTCCCTTGAACGAACTAGAAAAGTCGCCACTGCCAGATACCGAAGAAAAAGACAACGATAATGATTCGAATGAAGTGAGAGAGGACAAAGGACCGTCAAACTTTATGAAAGTGCTCAACTCCAGAGTTATATTAAAAAGAGTGTTAGTGTGTTCGTTTCTGTGGATAACGTGTACTTTTGTTTATTATGGACTGTCGATAAATTCTGTTTCGTTGGCTGGTAATATGTATGTGAACTTTATGTTGGTTGGATTCGTAGAAATACCGGCGAACTTCGTGTGTCTATTGGTGTTGGATAGGTTTGGAAGGAAGAGGGTGCTGATCATCACTTATGTGCTGAGCGCCTGCTTGTGTATGAGTTTGTCGTTCCTACCCAAAGGTAAGATGCCATCCGATTAAATAATATAGATGTAACATTGCCTTCGTTTGCGTGCTCTGTGAGATTTATGTATCTATACCGTTTTGTTAGCGTAATTATAACGAGAAGTTCGCTAAAAGCGCAAGTGGAACTTCCGACGGGATTATTATTTTTTTTAATCACAGACTTTGTGCTCTATTTTTGTACAGTTCAAATTTGTAACTACGAAAACTATCACCTTTAACAGTTTTTTCCTAATATTCTCTAAAGCGCGTGAAATTTGCCATATTCTTTGTTGTATATACATATGTAATTGCTTATATACATTCATTCAAACAGTTTTCCATTTATGTTCTCGTATACTTGGCATTTAATCAACACGAGAAAATAAATGCAATAACAGAGTGGTAAACCTTCACCGTGGCGACTTCATTCATTTATTCATGCAATGTTTCTTGAACAGCGATCTAGTTGCGTTCTCTCGAGTTCTCTCTACGTGAAAATGGTAGAAATCTCTATACCATCATTCAATTCACGAACTGATCTTTAAACTTTTGACCGCACAATTACGGACTCTATTAATCCCAAAAAATCTGTATCGCATCATTTATTGGTTTAATAGTATGTTTTTGAATCGTTTTTATTCTTTCTCCTCTTGTGTTACTTGAATCTTTGATCACCTATGTTAGACACTATTTATCTCCCCTTTCTGGTTTCACCTGATTCCCAAGAGTCCGAGTGAAAAGCAAACCTGCCAAATATATCGAGATGTTCCTACGTATTTTCGAATAGGTGATTTTCCTCGATTACTTAGTATGAGTGAATTCGAGCCAAAACCGCAAAAACACTCCTGATTCGGTGCGCTGAATATTATCGAATTGGAATTGTAAATTGCATCTCTGCAACGCGGTTTACATATCGCATTTAGATTCTAATGGGCTGAATAGATCCCTGTTGACAGCGGGTCAATTTTGCCGTGTTGATTTACCTTAAATGTTCCCCATTAATCGAGGCTCGAGAGCAAACAGTAACCGATAAACCGGTAACAGGAGTGCACTACACTACGCTTGTACGAACTCGCCTCGAGTGGGGCCAAATCGTCAATTTGCCTTAAACTGTTCTGGGGATCATCAAAGTCGCCTGCCTTTGTTCGTGTCTAATCGCAACCACGTCCGCACATCTAGTGGCGTGTGAGATATTTATCCAACTTAATTAATATTTACTCACACTAAAGCGGGCAGTGTTCGGGTCATGTGATTTGCATGAATTACACTGTAGCTACTAAAGTTTGTGGGGTTCCAAAAAGTTAAATGTGAAAACAAATAGCACAGCTTCTAAATTCGTCCTATACATTGCGAATTGTTCATAAATGTATAATTTTTGTTGGCATTTTATATTAACGTAATTTTAGATTTAATAATGATATAAAGCTATCAATGATAAGAGGTGTTACACAGCAAATGGCTCCTAAGACCGGCGCATCCAAGGTCCGTGGATAGAATGGCATTTCCACGCAAATCAGCTTACACTGAATATTCCATTAATTCAGTCTGCCGCGTAAACAATGATCGCTAAATAAACGGGGCCACAGCACCACTCATCCGAACTTATCCCAAGTCGTCCCAACTCGTCAGTTCGGTGTAAACCGTTTTGGGGGATTACAAAAGTCTTTTGTTCGTGTCTAATCGCGTCTAGGGCTCGAGATCTATCTAGCAAACTGTGAGATGTTTGTTGTCCCTGTTGACAAAATTCTGGGTGAATTCAGGCGATAGTTTCATGTTTCGTTACAAGTTGAATGTTATCGAGATTGACTGTTCGATAAACAGTTTTGCGTAATACCCAGCTAACTAGTTTGCTAATATTTTTGGGTACGTTGTCTCTTGTGTATTTTGTTATTCTGCTTGTAATAAGTTTTAAAATGTCGGTCTGAATAGTCGGTGATATTACACAAGAAGCATTGTACATTTGTATGTACATATACAAATTTAGCTTAAATCAATGTTACCTTTGATGTACATATTTCCAGCAATTTAAAATTATTACTAAGATCAGCATCTTTTTCGCTATTACATTAAGGAATGGTTTTATCAGAGCTTTTCTGACTTAAAGAAACACATAAAAATATTTTTTCAATTCGTCATTGTTGCTAATTTTATCATTTAATGTAATGGAATGAAATTTATTAAAGGGTTTAAAAAGTTCATTCATATTTAATACTCGTCTTGCAATTTTGGGGAAGCCTTATTATTATTTTTTCACTGCAACCAATTTTATTATTATCTGTGTGCGGGTTCTTTACGCGTCCGATATCGAGCAACTCGCGGTCGATCGTGAGCGCGGGAACGCGCGTGATTGGTTGTTGCGAAAGTTCATATTTTTGACAATAGATGGCGCATATTTCAATTCCATATAAATTGTACCTTACATTAACGTGCTCGAGTAGGTGACACTGTTAAACAAGGGTTTTAAACTAAAATGAAAAGGCTAAATTCTATTGTCAGAAGAAAAGAAGGGCTACGTGTCGTACAGTAATATTACATATTATATGTCTTCATTTATTTATACTCCATTCTGGTAAAATCAGCTCTGACTACTATCGTGAAGTGCGTTAACCTTTTTTACATATACAAGCTTATCAAACAAACTCCACATTACTCATTGATAACGACATAAAAAACAACAGATTTTGGTCAGATTATTTATTACTAATGAATGCTTTGTCTCTTTCTGCTACACTTTAATTGTGCTAAGAGGAAACGAGACAAAACACAATAGCTAAACGCGTCCATCGAGCTCTTATGACAAGTAAAATCTTGACTTGAAAATTAATTCATTTGTTTAATAGAACTTTGAGCAACGATTTTTAATCGCAGGTAATTTTCTTAATTGATAATTTGACTGAAATTCCCTGCGGACGTCACCTTTTCCTGACACGTACAACCTTACACTAAGACGAATAGGGACCTTATAAGCGAGCGTGTTTCATTCTCGACCGTATCTCACTTACCATCAGGTGGGGTCACAGTCAAACGCGATCCAGGTGTAATATATCTTTTTCAAAAACACCCTACATACCACACTGCATACACCCGAAATGAATATATAGTTTTGTTCGCAGACCAAAAATGGTGGTCGCTGATACTCTACCTCTCCGGCAAATTCTCCATAACGGTGGCGTACAGCTCCGTCTACATCTACGTGTCGGAGCTGTTCCCCACCAACGTGCGCCAGTCGCTGCTCGCCGTGTGCTCCTCGCTGGGACGCATTGGCTCCACGCTGGCGCCATTAACGCCACTGCTGGTACGTGATAAACTAAGAAGGGTTAGCATGTGTATATATTTATATATATATATGTATATATATATATATATATGCGTGAATTTCGTTGTACAAAACTTGATGTATCAAAAGCCCATTGGGTTTAATTAGGTGGTAAAGTATCATCTAAAGTCATTAATCTTCAGATTTTGCCTCATTCCCGAGGGTTTAAGATTAGAAGTAGGGCAAGCTAGAAACTAATATATCATTTAGTTTTGAGAAAACACAACAGCTTCATAATGCTGCCTTGCAGCTTACTTAGTGAAACGACAGCAATTCCATGGTACGTTATTTGTTATCAATCACTATTTAATGTAATGTGTAATAGTCGAAAATAATGAAAAATAATAAATTTAATTGAATAAAATGATGCATAAAAATTCGTGATTCATAATCGATTTATACAAAATGATCATACACGACATCGCATTTCACAAATAACTTTGGTCAATCCCCCGCAGGCTTTGTACTACGACAATCTGCCGGCTATATTTTTCGGGACACTCGCCTTAATAGCCAGCGTGTTCGTGTTGACGCTGCCCGAGACGCTAAACGCGCCGCTACCCGACAACATACAGGAAGCCGAGATGCTGTCGCAGAGGAAAAGCGATGATGTTTACCCGTAGATGCTTTTTTTATTATCCGTCTTATATTTCAACACTAATAAGTCATGCAGCCTGAAGGGATATTTTCATACGTGTATACTTAAATGTGTCGTGGCCTTTATTCATTGATGCACACACAAGCATATTTGTCGATGTTTATTTGTTTTTTAGCTCTTTGATTGAGTTTGTTTTTTTTTTTAATATGTACACCTATCTTGGAGGGGGGTGGTACAGAATGACCGAGGGTTTTTATTAAAATTATTTATTGCAACATTTAATATTACATCTTTTTAAATATAAACAGAAGTATGTGACAACTTGTACATGTTAGAATTAAGATTGTTGTCTATTAATATGATGGACTCTTTTAAAGTATCGCATGTTCGACAGGTCGCTAAGGGCTTTACGGTATATAAGGCTCATATTCACACTGGACTTATTTAACAAGTACATAATTTATATGTATTATTAAACCAATATACATTTGTATCCGATCGACGCTTGTTGGCCAGATGATATGAGAAATATCGCAGGCGTTGCGCTGAGCGGATGGAGGCTTATATTACGAGCCAACATTAGCATGTTGGCTAATGTTGGCTATTCATAAAACCTACCTTGGATGTATGGAAGCACATGTGCACGCATGCACTTATATCGGACATCGGATCCGACGAAAATATCTTCAACAGTCCGTCGAATACTGAGGTCTATCCGCATAATCATATTTGTACAAGAATGTATATTTTTTCGTCTACTGACTCAACGCTAGCGTATACGTATATATGTATATGGGAATTGATTTGTAAATCGTAGGTACATCGCCTGATATCGGATCGGACAGTGTGTAAACGATTTTACATTTTCATTGATATTATTGCTACTCAAATTATCATCAGACATGACTTTTTAGTGACTTTATTATCGGATCATATCTACGGCAAAGCTTCTAGCGTTTTGGATGTATAGTGACATATGAAACTCAAAGTTCACAGCTACCTGTGATCATTATGAGATGCTTACTAAGGCGTTTTGAATAATGCTTGTCCGATTACAATACATTTCATTGGACAATCATAACGATTTGGCTTCTACTACATACGTAAACTTACTTTTAAAGATTTACTTATGTAATTTTGAGATGGCAGCTACTTGCAGTTTCTTGCAATTAAAATTCTTTAGTAAAAGTATACAGGGATGTGTCTAAAAGTTATTGTTCTTGATATATTTTTCTGCTCATATAAACTGATAAAATGCTCCAAATGACTATATAACGTGTATATTAATTGTGATAAATATATATATATTGTATTTAAGTGATAAACTTTTTTATAAAACAAACTGCTTCTTGAGCACGTAACAAGTACAAAATCTGAATTAGTGTACATTGTACATTTCTCATTAGAATTGTTATTTTAAAAAAAATTACATTTGATATTTATAATGTAATTATCCACATGTCTTCCGCACAACCAGTTTATTCAGAGCGTTACTTTGCCAAAGCCTTTTTAATATTTATAAGCAATAATATGCTCGTGTCATGTGATTATAACCTTTTGAAATTATTTGTATATAAATTTTTTCTTGAAAAGTAAAAATGGATTTTTATTTCTTCCTTACAACATCGGGCGCGTTGGTTAAATGCGAGCTTTTTCAAAATTTACAGACTTTTTTTAAAATGCAAACGCTTCATAGTCGTTAACAATACTTATTGTCAAGTCCTTTCGTATGTTTGAAATTAAATCAAACGCCTGAATATAGCTTTATAGTAATTTTTTATTGACGCGTCTAGCTAATATACTTAAGCAGGCGTTGAACCTGTACCACACAATTCGAGTTAGAATTAGGCATTCTTATATAATTCGCAGTCCATAATAATACCTTTATTTCGTATATATTAACCTAATAATCACTAATATTTGTTTCACTTTTAAGTTATTCCTGTTATGTAAACATTAAATTAACACCGAACAAATTAACCGAAGCATTCCATTAATACGATGTTATACTGGTACTTAGTCAGATAGTTAGTTAACTAATAATGTATTACTATAGTTGAATACTAAAAAGAATTTAATAAGACTATCAACCCGACTCCGAATGTGACACCAAGTTCCCCTTTATTGCGGTTGCCATGGGAACACACACACAAGCACACGCTGAGTCAAACTCCTCTAATTACCAAAACAAAATGGCGACCATTATGCCAAACATGAAATAATAATATTTTACTCTAACAGTGAACAACAACAATCCTTAATTAATTAAGTACATACTTGTAATACGAAGGCAAGGTGTAGATGCGATGTAAAAAATGACCAATCTGTCCTCTGATAAGAGATCATAGTTTCGTCCATTTATAAACTAGTACATGGGAAGTTGTAATAAAAAACACCACCCAGTTACAATAAACAGCACGGTATCGCTACGCCGAAGGTCTCGCGTGTATGCGGACAGTAGCTGATTACCATGCGAATGTAGAAACCGATTTCGGACATTCACACAAGTTTCCAATAATATACATAGATATATATATTTTTATCAATAATGTTCAGCCAAATTGATCAGCATACTTTTGTACTAAACAAAATAAATGAATAAGTAACAGTCACGCCTGCTCCCTAGCGGGGTAGGCAGAGAGCATCGAGTGCCAAACATCTCTGTCCTTACAAATCTGACGCGCTTCGTCTACATTTATCAGGGTCTTCATGCATGTTTTAATTATTTAAACTAATGTTAATCATTGTCTATAGATTTCGACGACGTATGAGGTATTATATACGTATATATAATAATAGTGTGTCGTGACATCTCCACACTCGGCCATCTGCTTCCAAAGTGGGCGCTGCGCTGCCGGTGTTATGGTAACCAGACGGCTGGTAAATTAGACACATATACATATAAATATACTTATGTATATAAATATTTTCTACATTATATTTTCAAATAGAAATAATTATTCAACTACATGCATCAGTTCTTTTTATATTGTCCTATCATTCAATATGCACAGTGCCGTTAGGATACATTCCTCTCGAGATAGCGCGTGTGATTCATTATTATTGTTGGGATAGCGTTGAATGGAATACTGATTAAGGGCGTTGTGCACGATTTATGGATCGTTTTACTAAACAAACGGTGGAGTAAAGTTGATATGACACTTGTTCATTAATAACGACAGCCGTTATCTGTCATACACTCGCAACGGATGTTCGTATGTGTGGTAGAGTTCTGATCGGCTGTAGAGTGAGCCCGAGCCAGTTTCCGCTCTGTCTATTGTAAGAGCGTTAAAAACCTCTACATTCTGCACACACTTCATACAACATGAATACCAGAATGCAGAGTCTGTTTCGAAAGTGATCAAAATTGTAAAGTAATACCACAAACAAAAAAATATATACACTCGAGAATATTTCTTGTATTACTAATGTCTATGGTTAATTATAATCAACTAACGTAACGTGATTAAACTACACCTTTGTTTTTTTTAACCTTACAACAAGTAAGAACCTGCAAAAAAATGTAGAGTCAAAATTTAGTTCAGAACAGCGCCAAGTCAAACAAGTGCAGACATATCTCTACATGTACCTGATCGACGAACATGTCTATGAAATTAACAGCTTTTAACACCAAAACATCGGAGCCAGGAACGCTACAATAACTTAATTTTCACATTAATGCACTAGAAAAGCCACAACAACAGTCTACTAGAACTAACTAGGTGGGCTGCAATAATTCCCACGCATAGTAAATACCGAAGATAGTTGAAGGACTTATTCAGTTAAGTAAAGCGCGGTTCACACAGAACTAAGCACGAGAGAACCCTTGACCGAAATCTGTCGAGAATTCCGGGCCCATATAAACTGAGTGGAGTGCGCGTGGAATAAGGGTGCATATAGATTCAATGTTATAAGCAGCAATTTGGTTTCGGTTTGAAAGGTGCAGTTGCCGGTCCACGTGAGTACTGGAGGCGACCGTCTCGGTCCTCAAGACTGGCGAAACTATGACCGGCCATGAATAGGGAATAATGGCTTCCTGTTGTCCTGTTCGAGGTGGATTGCGGTTGTCTATGGGCGATAACGGCCACTTGTAACTGCGGCATGCTCGTTTTTTACTCATGCATAAAAAAAATACAAAGCAGAGAAATGTCTTAACAGTCACCTTAACAGCGCGCGATACAAAAGCTCTCACAGTTACGTTTGTAGCTAAACTAAATACATATACAATAACAGCTAGGTATGTGTTTACACAGTCACACTTTCATTTTTCGATATACGTTTCGTCAATATAGTCGCTGACACGTACTGACAGCTTTGCTTTTTAAGCTCTGCAATTAATAATAATCTCACTGTGCTATTTCTTCTAGAGTCTCCATGCGCTGTGAATATAACTTAACTTTGGTTCTGCTCGCGCTGTAATCTCTACTAATACTCCACCCACTTTAGTTTCTACACACCTTTATAAATATTAACCGATTACGTAATAATGATAAGCACACTATACTAACAAAATATATATTTCATTGCATTAATTTATATGAATTATTTTGCTCTAAAATACACAGTACTGAACAAAACCATGAAATATTCATGATGTATTTCCCGATGGTATTCCAAACAACTGTCCGTTCGAGAATCGAGCGATTTCTGGGAATTATCGCAATACCGAGAACACAATGTTACTTCTGCGTTGACAAAATCTGTCGATACAATAACAGTTGTAGGTAAAACGGGATTCGAGATCTTACGCTACCTGCGCCGATAGAGTCAAAAGTTTCCACGCAGTGGTAATTGTAGTCTCGATTGTAGAGTAGAGGTCTTTTTTTATACAAACAATTTTTTGTTTCACTAACGAGCCAATTGACTTTGCTATGCTATGCTGTACATATAAAAACATCGGAAAAGTTAAATAGTGCTGATACGTTTGCAGTTTCAAAAGGGATACGTTATTCAAGACAAATTTTTGCAAATTGAGATTATAATTTTGTAGATAACAATTTTAAGAGTAATGACGATAATACTGAATTACTTTGAGTATTGTTTTATGATCCTGTTATACGCATAGTTGTCTGATTTCCAATTTGCGGCTTAGCTAACTGATATCAAATCTAACCGATAATGAAATCGTCTTTGCATTCCATTAACCAAATACATAGTACGGCGTTTCTAACAAGTAATGTACATTACAAAAAATGTCTATCGATCCAACTATACCCCTATGGAGTTTCACCTCTTACCTACCAATTTAGGCGAGCTCTCCCCTACCGAGCTGCAGTTGGAAAATAATCGTGTATGCAAACGGAGCTTATAATTTTGAACTTAGTTGCATCGATTTATTTATAATCCTTCCATGCAGCACTTATTTAAATCCGTCACTCTAAGCTTATCTCTAAACGCATACAAATGCGACATGTGGATGCATTCTATTGCCAGACGCGTCAACTTTTAAGTGGACTTCAGTAGTATTTCTCGAACAACACCCAACGATGCGCGCAATCGCAAATATAATCGGTACGGTCAACAAAAGTGGTAATGTACATCGCGTAAAATGAATAAAACGGTTTGCGCATCGGCGTAGGCGCGTGGCGCGATTAATATGACGTTTCACTGTAGCGAGTTCGGACGGAGCGTCGCCCGTCGTTCACTCGGCCAATGAGTGCGCTCCGGCTCGCAAGTCACACGCGAGCGCGCCCGCTCGCCGGCCGGCCTTTCGACATACGATTTATGATTCGCGTTACTTAATATTTACCCGATTCTCTTACAGCTGTACACATTGTGAGTGTTGACACGTGCTTCGAAAACGTTTAGAGGTTACATACGCCGTGTGTGCTGTGAATGGCATGGTGAATTACTGAAAACACGTAAGTACGACAAATTTCCCCATTGCCGTTTGGCTGTTCACTTAATTTTCAATTGTCATGTTTGGTTAATATCGTGAACGCGTTCATTTAAAATAGCGGGTGCATGTTCCGATGTCATTAATTGGATTGCGATGTACACGCGTCGACACATTGGTTATGCCGTATGTAAATTGTGTGTGCCATTTTTTGCTATATGCATTCTGAATAGGAGCTAGTTTCGCTTGCACATTCTCGACGCGCTGTGTAACTGTGTCACCGAGTGTACGACACCCATCAGGCTGCTTGAGACTGGATTCATAAGTATTCTTCGAAAATATTATTTATTGTCCAACTACGGTTTGAGTGTAATAATTAGAAAAAATATCTTTGGCGAAAAAAATAATTAAAAATATACCTAATGAAATATCATTTGATCTTACAAAGTAAAGTCTAAATTTACAGCAAATAAATTTTAAGCTCATTTATGAGATATTAAGCATCTATATGACATAATATCTAAATTAGCAATAGATAACAGCCCGTTTTTGTTATATTTCATGATAATTCTGTGCATGCGATATTAGCTTCGTCAGGTCATTAACCGTTAAAAAAGCTTCTGTAACAACGATTTTTCCTGTAAAGATTCGGTCATAGACAAAATGATTTCTTTTTAGTAGGCTAGATACAATTATCTAACTTTATAAAATACAAATAAATCATGTTCATAAAATATTCGAAAATGAAATTAAAGTATAATTAAAAATCCTTAATTTAAAATTTAAAACTGCTCTATACTCAATAATTAATGTTTCATTTGCATAAGATATGTTATATTTTTATTTACGTAATCACTGTTACTTATGCCAACACGTAACAATAAACTTCCAGACCAACACCTAAAACTTCTTTATCATGTGAACAAGAACATATACATATAAAAACTTTAGCTGAGTCAGATTGCGTTGCTAGGTAACGATATTAACATTTTGACAGGCCAATGACAGTAATTTTTTTTTCAATTTAATACGCCAATTACATACCGTATCTGGATATATGTTATACCATAGCTTTATAACCTCTCAAAATACGCATGGCACGCATGAATTGAAACTTTTATAATAAAAATGAACAATATTTATGTTTGCGTGTGGTTAAATAATCTTTTCATTTGTGAGCGGTATTGGTTATGTAGAACAAAAAACTTGTAATTCATTATTCCCATCGAGCTTATGAAGTTTTCAAGGCCAGTGTTGCTGTCTCGAGCCGGTCTTAAGACGCTTAGTATCCGTTCCCCGGGTTTCACATTTAACACGATTTAACTGTACAATGCAGCGCAGTAAGTGTATTGAGTCTACGTTCAGTGAAACAGGGACCTCGCTGATAACAAACTTAATATTTTCCTGTATGGTATAATCTGCGAACTGTTACCTTAAGAATAAAAAAAATATATTTGAAACAAAGAATATTTAAAAATATTTATACAAATAAAAATAAGTATATAAATAACCGTCACGCCAGGCCCCTAGCGGAGTAGGCAGAGAGCACCGAGTGCCAAACAACGCTGTCCTTACAATCAATATATCCGTATATATATTCAACGATCCATAAAAACAGTCAGAACGTGTAATAAGAAAGAAATCTAATATTCTATCTATTGTAACAAAACATAAGGATTTAAACATTGCAACATTACAAGACATGAATTTACATTAACAAAGATAATATTTTACAAAATAGTCCAATAATACAAATCCAAAGAGTGTCCAAATACACCATGTCAGTTTGTACGTACATTTCAACAAATCTAAAGTAGTAAAAAATAAAAGTACTGTACTGGTCACACTAAAGATAATACCATCCATGCCTGGTAATTATAACTCAGCAGCTGGCAGCACTATAACCGTTACAGACTGCAACGTAAAAAAAATTCTCAACGTGAACGAGTTAAAATAAAATGGTATTTATGAACTCTAATACGATCCATAAGGGTTTAATGATTTGCGAATGACAAATTAATAAATAAATGATGACGGATTCTAAAAATAAAAATAAACAGTCATGGAACCCTCGTGGTATTTTTAAAGTGACCTCTTTTGTTGCTTCGTCGTGAATCAGTCGGTGTGTCTGGTTAAAGCTTACTCTTGGTAGCAAGACGAAACGATTTTTGTGTTACTTTATGACGAGTGTGGGTTTCAAATTTGAGTGATATTTTTACTTCATATACAGCGTGATCTAAAACGTATATAAACATTGAAAATTTTAACAAAATGAAATAATGAAATCGGTTTAAATCAGATCACCAGTAGTAAACGGTAAAAAATAAGTTTTAAATAATTTCGTAGAACATGGATATTATTATTTTGTTTACGTTTTTCGTAGCAATAAAGAACGACTTGTATATAATTGTGTGATACAGATACGTTTATTAATTGTGCAGTTGCTGTTGGAACTGGCACACAATAATTATAACAATGGAGATTAAAATATGATTAATGTAGTTTAAACTTTTCTAACAGTGCACACTAAGCACACACACATACTAATACACATATCGAAGTACGCACATATAGCCGAGTAACGGTCCAAAGCGTCATTAAAATTTTATAACAAACTTAAAGATGAAGCTGCAGTTGTAAATCACGCTACGCTATGCTTTGATAATATCAGCCATCTCTTGTACAAAAATATCGGAAACAAATCGCCAACGGCCATTATATGATAGTTCGGCGATAGCATAACAGATGGCGCTGTATCAACCTTGAATCACTATATCGATGTTTTCTTCACATACATACAAAATCTTAATCTAATACAAGTAAAAAATGATTTGAAACAGAACTTGTACACGTGTATAGAACAAAATTGTTTAGAGTACAATAAAAATTTTCAAATTAATAAATATAAATAATTATTAATTTATTCAATAGGAGTCATTGTTCATTCATAGTTTTCAACAATAAATGTC
Organism: Oxynetra stangelandi; assembly: GCA_018239345.1. Lineage (NCBI taxonomy): Eukaryota > Metazoa > Arthropoda > Insecta > Lepidoptera > Hesperiidae > Oxynetra > Oxynetra stangelandi. The sequence goes on from DVPR01000004.1 coordinate 17,172, forward strand.
GATGTTTAAACTTATTTATTATCAACGGCAAGTTTGTGTCTGCCAATCGGCACGGAGACTGCGCGGCAATGGCCTTACTGCTTCTGAGAGGAGAGCAGTAACCAGCAGTAGAAATAGAAAGAAAAAGAAGGTTGAAGATAACGAAGATGAAGTGTCTAGAATAACAGTAGACCCATCGTTAAACTTGTACGCTGTAACGGGTCAAATATGCATTGATCTAATAATTCTGCTAAATCTTTAAATGTGTCCATATTTGTGCAAATAGACCTGTTTGTTTTGTTCACCATTCCCATATCCCAGCGGATGCTTTTGATTTTATTAACACTATCAATGCTGGACTAAACACCATCCGTTCAAACCTTGATTTCGGTTGCAGAAACAACTCATCTTGATACTATGTATTGGTTGGATGCACATTCCATAAGTATTGTGAGGATCTTACGAATCAATTCCAGGCATTGCATTAACGAAAACTCATTCAAGGTCAACGCACTCACTTGTTCACTGACCGCGAACTTCAATCTCGTCTGCTATTTTAGTTGTAGTGGCAATAAAACCCATTCGTGTAAAATGCTTCAGTCGATTGAAATACATCGAGCTAACAATATTGATAGGGTCTAAAACAATGGTGTATTATATAAAAATCATTTGAAAATACTGAGCAATTTCAGAACACGGGATGACAAAGTACTCCTAAAAGCGTTGGAAAGGCCATCGAGGGGGTTTCTCAACCAGATATCTCTCCCGAGATACCGAGGAACCTTTTGGAAACCGCCTCCGCCCGAAACAAAAAACAGAGCCTGTGTTATGGTAACCAGACGCCGATAAACTACATACAATTCAATTATATATTTATTATCCAGACGCAGCAATGCTTGTGGTGTTTACACGAATATTTGCCTTCGTTGAGACTGAAACCTAGGACCCCCGGCGCTGGGTTTGATGACCATATAAAACGGCATCTGTCATCGTCTGGGTAAATACTTTTACAGCAAGCCTTGTTCCTTAATTACATTTTACAGAATTACCATATTAATGTCCATATATTAATATATTAAAATTATAAACAAACTGGTTATCTTTATTGAAAATGAAGAGCTCATTGCAATCATGAGTCGCTAATTCAACATGCGCAATGATTTGCTTGAATAACGTGGAGATATCACTCCAAAACCTGGATGCAATTTCCATGAATATATTTGTATCTGTACGTGATATAATGAACGCCTTCTTCTCTTATTGACCGTCAGGTTCATTTAAATAGTTTATGAAAGTTACTATATAATTCAGTGAATACCAGGGTTGTCACTTTCGCCTTTTTGTATTTTCGTCTTGTAATATATGTAATATGAAGTTTAAATCTACAGCCCTAACGAATCGTTATTGACGTGCTTTGTTTGACACAACTAAAATGGCTTCCTTCACGAGAATCCCATCAAAATTGGTACAGTCGTTTCGGAGATAGGCACAAACATGCTGAACATACCGATAGTTTGGTCATGCGAATTTTAAATTATTCCGAAAATACGTACAGACGAAAGATGAAATGTATTTATGTTTCAAGACAATAAATAACATTTTTCATCTATCTGTTCATCGTACCACTGCCTAATTTGGGATCAGATGGCCGTGTGTCGAGATGTCCCAAGATATTTATTTGAAAATAATATGAACACTGTATGTATAAACTTACCAAGTAATATGGCAACACAATTGTCATGACTGAATCTGATCAATGGAAGCGAAATAGGGCAGGCAGCGGGCACGGTCACCTATTTGCATATATAATCGTACTGGTAGCGTGCATCTTGAGGTAGCGCGCTGGTACAATTTTAGATATACGAGTACATAGAATTTTTTATTTGAATTGAACAGTTTTGTAATACGACTTTTCAGTCTTGTTGGATGATAATTTTTTTTTATGTGCTTGTTAATGCAACATATGGATGTTTTAATTAACTTAAAACATTTTGAAGTCACGATATGGTGGCATTTAATAATAAAAATAAATGTTTGAAATAATAATAATTTGTTTGTAAACAATAATAAGTTAAATAATGTATGTTATCTGTAGCTACGGCAATAGACTCGCACATGTGAATCTATGATATTCTAAAATATGTCAAATCTATCCCACAAATTCAAAAAGGGGATGACTCGTAATGTTAGAGTAATTCAAAATAAAATATTAATGCGAAAAAAAATTTTTTTTTTTTTCAATTCTACAATATTTTTCGGTTATATTTCATTCAACACTATAAAAACAATCTCGCGGAGATGCCGCACAGAGCACGATTCTCGTAGGGCACGAACAGAAGCTCGACACTGGGACAAATGTTGAACGTTAAAGTAAACTACTTTCAATTTTTACTTTGCAATAAACAAGCGAATGACCTCCGGAACACGCGTAGAATATGTTTAGTAAACCACGTAGGCCGTACACACTACGTCATAGGTCCTAATACATGTAAAATAAAAGAACGTGTCACGTGAAGTACCTAGGTACAGACCTATTTACGGCGCAGACACGCCACAATACGTGCTAAACGATACACGGTCACAATTCCTAGAGTTTGCGTATCAGATGACATCTGTCAAAAAACTGAATATCATATATATATGTTATATGACAAAGTTGTCTCATGACAAAGTTATTTGTCCCGGGTGGGAATCGAACCCACGACCCTCGATTCAGCGGTTAGGCTAGGTTAGATTTGGCACCGAATCAACGGTCCAGTGAAAGGTCAAATATATGTATATGATATAATATATCATAGTTTTTGTAAGGAAACGTTGATATTTATTTTTCCTATGTTTTTTATTGTTGTTTTTAACGTAGGTATAAAGGTCAGTAGGTCAGTAGTCATTGTAACTCATAACGAACTGCCTCTATTTTCGAGAATACACTGTTTTTCTTCATATCAGTCATAAAATTACCACCTTGAATTCTGGCTATTCGTTACGATCACACTTAAAGCCATCCTTTATCGATTTTGATCTTCGCTCTACTATTAATTTAAACTTAAGGATGGATAATATAAAATGGATCTCTATGGCGCATTGCAATCAAAGCCGGGCCACAAACAACCTACTCAGGTACTGGCTGGCAGAAGAAAACCTAGTAAAACCTACAAAAGTTACTTTATTTCAACGTGGTCCGACTTGCAGGACTCGAGTCTATGTACTGCCATATATTCCCTGCCGGAAGCTATTTTTCCCGATACATACATCCTGGAATTATACAAGAGAAGAGTGAATAGGCACTTTCTAGGCAAGCGTGCTTCATCCTAGGCTGCATCTTGCTTTCCATCAGGTGGGATTGCTGTCAAACGCAAGCCTATAGCTAAATAAAATAAAATAACAAAAATTATGAGAAAAATCAATTGCCAAGCATTCGCCACTCGAACAATAGCTCGCGAATGTCGCGTGGTCTTGCGAAATAGCAGACGCCACCAACCGTGATCAGCGTTATCTCGCACGTGCCCGACAAGGTCATTGCGCCGCATATAAATTTAATATCTAACTAAACAGCGTTAAATCCGTTATACGTATAAATCTTGTACGTAAAATCTAGCCAAAAAAGTAACTTTTTATCAATTGTTTAACGTTAGTAATTACATACTGATTATTACAACAGTCCGTTGGAGCAATTTGTCGCGGTGGTTTTCAAAGATAGTCTTCATAATACATAGTACTCTCAAAAGCACACAGAAACGAATGATATAAGAGATATTTGTGGTGAAAACTGTTATTGATGGTCATAATAATTATTATGATTAAATAACTTGCTGGTAACTTTTTCATCAACATTAAAATAATAAAAATATTTAATTTCGAACAACATAAGCAAATATACAAAATACCTATAGATCGTACGAAAATTGTATCAATTGATGTAATATCAATTGTTTACAATGATTCGTAAGTGATAAAAACAGCGCTTAGACAACAAGCTTCCTTGATCAATATTATACTTCGTGCCTATCACCCGGTTTCGTAAAAACTTACCGCATAGGACGAAGATGTATCATACCGTCGGGGATACATAATTATGTACACCTGTTTTCTTAACAACAAACTTGTTACAACATCAGTTCAAGTCTTAGCGTATTTTTCCAAACGAACTTCGTTCACAGCGCGTTCGAAATGAATTCGTTTATAATATAGACGAGTTGATGTGCAAATGAATCGCGACTTTTATTTGTTTTTTAATAAAATTTAATTCGGCGTATTCATTGACAGCGGCTTTCAATTGGGAAATTCGGATGTATTTTTGGCATGGCATCGCAATTAGGAACAGTGCTGTGTATGGCACCAGCGCTAGTGGCTACCGGGAACGAATTTGTATATGCCTAATGAGCCGAATGAATCGATCACGACGGAAACGTGTGCGCTATGATAGAGCTGCTCTACACTCTCGCCGATACAGCAAAATATATATTCAGCTATCAAAAATACAAAAAATATATATTTAAAGACATGATAACTCGACTTACAATTTATTATTTGTAAGTGCTGTTATTTTAACGGAGGGTATATTTCAGGTTTTTTCTTGAATATTACACTTATTTATATCATTTTCTTAAAATATCATTATCACATATGAATGTGTAATTATAAATTGCAGTTATATTTATAATCTAAAATAAGTTTAATTCAATGCTAGCATAAAAAGAGATTTTTTTTCACCAATCTACGAATGTTCACGTCTGCACTTAAATTATTATTATAACACTCCCCAGTTAATATCAGTGCGTGAAGTAAACACTCCCGCCGCGCCGTGACTCCTGTTCCTCTTACAACTATCAAACCGATGCGTAGCAGCTCAAAGACATCTGTAACTATTATCAAGTAATATATGAATTCTACGCTGTTTCCTTCGAAAACAACTTCGAAATCGTGCGGTCCCTTAGTGTGTGTACTCAGCACACACATACACACACAGACTCACACACACAAAAACAACAATGCAGGCATTGTTATCGGCCATAATATAAAACTAAACGTAATACCTTGGGACACTACCCTCAATGCCATCTGATCTCCAACTAGGTATAGTTTGTTGTACCATAACCAAACATATACATATGTATATTTAGTCATATATAGTCATGCAGATTTTTTAAAAACCCAAACAACAATACTAGTGCTTGTCATGCAAATATTTGCTTTCGGTAAGAATCGAACCCACGGCCCCCGGGTCGGTCTACAGTGTTATTAACTACAAAATCAAGAGGAAAGTCTAATAGATACAACAGTTGTATTTTCTTATCCTTTATATAAATCTTAGTTATCTAAAAATAATCAAAAGATCATATGTTATATTGCCTAATTTTTATCGAATCGTATAATTCGTCTGGCATCTATGAACCTACTTAATATACATTATGTATTCAAGGTTACCATTATGTAAATTTTACTAGTCTCCTTTACGAAATTGGGTTGTTACTAATTCATTCACGATAGTACATATACATAATTACAGTTGACCAGTAGTAATATATTATTTATTAATATTAACAAAAATAGTATGGTAATTATTAAATTAAATAAAAAAATTCATTGCATTTTATTGGCTTTATGCTATCTTAATTCATTGTATTTCATTGGCTTTATGCTCTCTATATCTATAATTAAATATAAATAAAATAAAATCTATTCGGCAAATTTCATCCGAATCGGTCCAGCCGTTTCTCGTGTTCGACTAACAAACATCCAGGCACCCGAACATACATACTTTCACATTTATTATATGAGCAGAATACTATTATCAAGTGACGATTGTCACTTTATCAGTCTGACCCAATTTTTACAGACTCTGCACGAGATGACATGTCCTAATAATACTGTGGCGTTCTAAGATAAGACAACCACAAAGATTACTCAGATTGGATGCGTCTTCGGTTTATCTGCAGCGAGTTATTTTTGAATTGGTAACGATTAGCGTGGTAACAACGTCGACCACATAATCATTTATCATTATTTAACATTGTCCACAAACTGAAGCCCAGTCTGATGTAAATAATAAGTGTTAAAATTTTGCTACGGCTTACAAAAGTCTCATAGCAACGTGTAACGCACGCAGGGCACTCGGTGCTCTCTGCCTGCTCCGCTAGGGACCTGGCGTGACGGTTATTTATAGCAACGTATAACTTCCATTGGGATGTAGTCATCATCAACCCTTTTTATGTTCCGCCGGTATGAATAGGATTTAAGCACTGTCTGGCACGCTGAGCAAGTGTAAGTTGGCATACTACACACGTCTTAGAGAAAATGAACAGATGTGCCAGATTTCTTCACGATATTTTCCTGCGCGATCACGGCAAGTGGATAGTAAATCTTTGAATCGCATGTGATTTTACAAAAAGGATGTGCGTGCCAGGTTATGAATCTAGACTCCGGTCAGACTCCTAGATTCGATAGACATTTTTGGAATATAGTAATTATAAGATAGGCTAGCGTAAGTGGATTAGTTTCAGCTCGCATTGCAGCGCTTTTACACATTAAGCTGCTAACGGGCATGTCTGGCCACTAAGAAGTAAAGAGGAAATTCACATTTTGAAACTTTTAATGCTTTTTTATATGAATAGAGTGGCAAACGGGCATGCAGCAGTCACAAGTGGCAACCGTCGCCCATGGACATCTACAAACGGCTTTGAATAGGACTATTTGTCCTATTCTTGGCCTGTCACGGAACTGTTGCCACTCTTGAGTACTGAGCTGGTCGCCTCTAGTATACGCGTGAACCGGCAACCACAGCCTTCAAATCAAAACAGATTGTTATTAATAACAACTGCTTAACGGCTAAAATATTTAGTTGTTAAGTATTTATATTGTATTTAAGTAGAAATTTAAAAACATGAACAATGTCATTTGGAAGTCTGGAGCATTTGGAAGTGAAGTAAATATGTATTATAAACATATGCATATCTATGTTTATCTGGTGTCTTGTTACCGTATCTGTAGCAGACTCTACCAGACTCAACGTATTTTCTGATCAGATGGCCTTGATTATTTTGTCCCATAGTATTATTAATACGTTAGTATTTTTTATTCGTCCAATTACGTTATAGGCCCCTGAAGCTTTTGTTGAACGCGACACATAATATTAAGCATACTTCTGTAAATCAACCCCTTAAAGAGTGGAACAGAAGGTAATCAAAACTAGTAAGGGCTACTGTAAAATCAACTGGTTGGTAGAAAATCGTTAAACAAAAATATTTCATCATAAATCGTCGCATTAAACTGTGCCTAATAAAAATAGGATTATCACCAGTGCGATCTCACCTTTATGTCTTCATCATTGTAAGTATTTCATTACACGCAATATCATGTTATGAGACAAATTGTCACTTGTCACTTTAATTTGAAACGGGATAAAAGGAGTCATAAAGATACCACACAGAGACATGTCATTTTTATATGATTGGCCACGACAATACATATGAAGTTGTTCCTCGACCGCAACAAGGTTGTACCGACCTATAGCAAAACTGTTTATTCTTAACCGACAATTAAACAGTGTTGAAGCTGTTGTACTTAAAATTTCGTTTTTACACCTAAATATATAAATATTTTTGCCTGGAACCAGTTGCTTTTATAGCAGTTAGTGTTACCTTTTGAAGAGTGTTGTTTCAAATATTTCATCGCAAAAACAGATGTAGCGGTGGTCCTAAGATGTGCAACTTGTTCATATGTTGAATAATAATATAATTTTAAGATATAAAAAGATCTACTCATATAGATTTTTAAAAACCTTACTTGAAATAACTAAATATATTGTCAGTTTAAAACAAAAATTCGTTTATACAATTTCTGCTAATATTAGTCAAGCTACTTGTCTGTCTGGGAGCAAAACTAAGTATCGATTCGTTTTATTAAAGAAAAAACTAACTAACTTCCAATCTAAACGTCAGTAGGTATCTCAACCTCGAGTGAGACACGCACACTCTTACCTTTGCACACAGTGTGTCAGCCGGCAGCCATGGTAACGGGATACGTGTGCAATGATCAATGTATCGGGAATCTCGCTTCACTGATTTCCCGCTATTGTCTCCAATTCAACGTACTCATAGGACTAGTGCTCAGTATCTCTCGGTTTTACACTTGACTTGTATAATGCATATTACTATACAAGGACGTATCAGTTCGACGGAGACTAACGAAGAAAATATTCAAGGTCAAGATGGACTTATCCTTCTCATTCCGAGAAACTTGAGTCCAATGGTGAATGATAAAAGGTTGATTATCATGATGGTGGTGATAAATAGAACCTTTATCCATCACTATTCTGTATTCGATTACAATTACATACAATTCGATAACACATGGATTACAATTAATGCCGACTCTGTAAAATACCAGTATCCTACATTTAATTCGATGTACGATTTAATTAGACAAGGTATACTGCCGGTCCACGCGTATACTAGAGGCGACCATCTCAGTCCTCAAAAGTGGCAACAGTTCCGTGACGGGCCAAGAACAGGACGAATAGTCCTGTTCAAGGTCGGTTGTACATGTCTATGGGTGGTAGCAACCACTCGTGATTGCTGTATTCCCGTTTCCCACTTTATTCACGTAAAAGGAAA
>DVPR01000005.1:0-25472 GCA_018239345.1 Oxynetra stangelandi
TCCATAAATTTGTACATTCAAACAGCAGTGAGTAATTTAATTAAACAAATTAATGAAACAAATTCAAATGCTTCGTGTTTCGGTCGGTACTTTTTGCTTCTGCCTGCGATCCTCGCATTAATCTTTGTTGCGCTTAACGCGAGCGGTGCCTACTGCAATCTCTCGCAGATTCATTACCATTACGTTTCCACGTTGATAACTAGAGATTTAACCCTTCCTTACAAGTATGATATTTAATAAACTCAAATACACTTACTACACACATCGCAGTCGACGCTAGCCGAGAATTTAACTACGTTCAACGGTAATAATAATAGATAAATTTATTTCAGATTATATACTACAGTTATACGTATATAAGAAGTTATTTGTTTGTATAACGCAATAGTAATATGCAATGTCTAGCTAACAATGATTACTAAATTATAAATAACAGATAAGTGTTACTATACGAGTGTATGTATAAGTTTGTGACAATTATAGATATATATACGTATGCATTTATATGTATAATGTATAAAAATTGTCTATTATAATCGTGGAAGTTTCCATACTTTCATTCATATAGCGTTTATTATTTATTATTTAACGTACCTATAAATAAATGAAAAACATCATTATTTCTTGAATACCACATTAACATATTTAATAAACTAATAAATAGTCAAATTTAAACAAAATGGAACAAAACTATTGCAAACTAACGACACTTTCCCTCCGTAATGATTTTGATTAATGTTTTTAATTAAATCAACACGGCATAACGAGATTAGATAATTGTTTCTAATTATCAAATGGAGTGGTAAAATGCCTCTTGGCGTGTTAAGATATTATGACTATATTTTAAAGTAATTTGCGTGTAATTAAGAACCAAACGCTTGCAGTGGTATTGTTATGGTGTGGATGCACGCGACGTCATATGATTAGTGCCTGGATCGGTTTGAATCTGATTAAAAATGGCAACATTCCGGGCTATTTGTTGTTCTTGTTGGTCAACAGAAAGAACTAGATAAAATGTCAGGCGTATATCATAAAAGCAATGGGCATATATGTTTCCAATGGCTTATATATTCTGAACCGAAACGTTTAGACTGCAGAAACATTAAAACGGGAGTTATTAATCTGTTTTTGATTTAAATGCTGTTAAATAATCAAATTCACTTCCGCTTTTGTTAATAGCTCGATTAGCACACGCCACCTCGGCACGTATTCATACTTGGTCCAGTTCCTTCCGTGAGTTCAGCTTATTTCCATCGTGGATAGCTAAACCAGGTATAAAAAGACCTACGCTGCAACAATGCGGAATGCCGTTTGGAAGAGTTTCAATCATATTTTTTCAAACAAACTTTAAACTTATCTAGCTATCAATCTAGATAGATCTCCACTATTTAAATGATATAATAGCACTCTGAATGAAGTATTATATTTATTACGTGTTAGTTAGTAGGTCCTCATAATTAAACTTAATTACACTTTTTAGGCTTATGATACCTGAACCGTTGTCGGGGGAGGTCGGGGAAGGTTGTAAGACGCAATAAAACAGTATCACGGCAGGGTCGTGTTGCTAATCTCGGACCGCTAATGGATTTTGTGTACTGTTAGGTACTCAACACACTTGCGACAGTTCTGAGCTTTATCACGCTCTGAATGTAATTTAAAATAAACTTTTGGCGTTTTATAGCCCATTTTTTACACGAATCGCAAGCGAATTCAAATTCTTTTGACATTTTATTACCTACAATGTTTAAAGCTTTACGCCAGCAACGATTGATGCATTCAAAAAGTTTGATTTAAAATTCATTTCTTCATGCATATTGATACATCAAATAAATTTTATATACTTAATACTTACGTGTTTAATACAACTAATGTACATTTATGTCCACAAGAAAGCTTAACACAAGCTCATATTTATCTATCTCTCAATGTTATGCTATCGACTACAATAATTTCTCTTGATCTGAGCGCGATCATTCACACTCATTAAGGGGCAGTTAATCTGTCGTACGTTTGTACGGGCTCTAATGGCACACGAGGCGTGTCAAATCTTCATTATACATCTGCATGTATAATGTATACACGCAGCAACCGCTCCGAGCCTCGCTGCTCGTGAATAGGGCATCAACAATTTGTTATGTTGCTACTGGCACACAGATTAGGCGTTTGTAAGCGATAAATGATTTCGTTTGTTCTTCACTGATAGAAGAACAATTACTTGTAGATTTGCAGGTGCGATTGGAGGATTAGTTAAACCGATTTCTTTCTTAGTTAATTGTTAATCGTATAGCTACAACTATTTCTGCGGTGAAATAGTTGTTGTGGAACAAGCTGTGTTTCGGTTTGAAGGTTGTGATTGCCGATTTACGTGTATACTAGAGGCGAGCCAGTCAGTTCTCAAGAGTAGCAAAAGCTCTGCGACCGGCCAAGATTAGGACAAATAGCCCTGTTCAAGGTCGATTCGCAATGTCTATGAACTATTGCGGCCACTTGTGAATGATGTATGCCCTTTTGCTACTTTCTCAACATGAAAAATATACGGTACATTTAATATGTATAGTATATAGATATTATTATAGCTAGTGAATGTTCATGTGTAACCCATGTAAAACAGAATTGCTAATTAGTTTTTTACCACCTTTGAGAGCGGATATAGTACTGCTCTTGTCTTAGATCATACTCTGAGCTATTAAATGTAGTTCTGTTTCAGTACAGATTAAGAAGTTGCTGGAAGAGTTCCCTCTCTTGCTCATATTTGAGGTGAAATTTAAGCAGGTTGTCGTTCTTGTTGCTATGCACGAGTATTTTGCTTGAAACGTTTATATATTTTATAATAAATAATTTTCAATTATGTAAAACTTGCTTAGTCCAAATCCTTACTCTTGCGAGTGGCAAAACTTATTTAATACAAACACGATTTCCATATATTTTAAGGTTGGTTACACTTCCTATCGGCTAGTTTCGGCAAGCCTTAATATGTTTGCAGGCTTTTATCTAAAGCAACCTCCAGCGTCCCCGACATAATGTTCGACCGAGATCATCTTCTATCCACGTATATACATAATTATATGTACATACGTTGACAAAGATATACTTTACAAATCTGACAAAGATATTTTAACTTTATTAACATTTGCTTTGCAATCTTTATCTTACATTGTCCCACGTAAATACTTTTGTTATATTTTATGACGATTATGTTCAGAATTACTACACCGGCCTGAAGTTTTACCTATCAGAATAAAAGAGGATAAAACCAGCAGGAAAGAAGAAAAACAGTACATTATTATTATATCAAAGCCTTTTCATAAATCGTTTACGTCAAGTACTTTAAAGAGATGTTTTGTTCCCAACAAAATAGCTTGCAGCTTCATGTAAAGCAAATTTAATTTGTTCCTAGTTTATTCCGCGAAGTAAGATGTGGTAACTAATTCGCGGGCAGACATTCAAGTATGAGCTACTGCCTAATAAAACAATGATTGACTCCGTGAGAGATGGCGGCGTGCCTAGAATTTTACGTTCAATTTTATATCCGAACATAAAAACAGGATGACGTGAAAGATTCATAACAGGGTTCCATCATACTCGTTCACAGCGGCGCCGATTTTGTCGCGAATTTTTTTTGCACACCGTTCTTTTTTCCACACACGCTATTATTTTGGCATTTTTTGTGGATACAGAGATGGTTATGGATACGGTGCAACATCAGTGTATGGATTACATACATTTTAAACTAAAACGACGCATACACGCAAGCTACGATGTAACGTCATTAACATTGTATTAAAATTGATTAGTATTTGATTAAAATACATACACATATCTTGTGAACGGTTATCTAAAATTGCGTTATCCAAGTGATAACCAAGCCATGAAAACAACAAAGAAAAAGTTTTTTTCTCATGTTTTTTATTTTTTTTTGTTTAATCGTAAGATTATACACGCAGTACAACCACCAGCAAACGGTTTTGGTATATGGTTATTTCTGTTTATATTCCCTTATTGAGGTCGTGTGCTGACGCTTGTTTTACGTGGGGTTTCCGTCGGGCCGGCATGTCACGTTTGCAGGAAGAGTTGGGCAACTATGTTTATATTACTGTGTTAATGTTCCCGAGGATGACGTATGTATTACATGTTTGGGTAACGCATCTGTCTCTCTCTATCAATGTGTAAGGTGTGGGTTTAGAATTTATTTTTTAGCATAGTGTAATTGAAACAGCAAAGTTGTGCGTTTCAGTGTATCTGTCTGTAAGTGTCGATAGTGTTAACAATAGATAGGATACTAACAACTAAAATGTAATATGAAACTATTAGATAAACTTATTTGTTATTACAGACAATTTTATTTCCTGGTAGCTTTTTATAATTTCTTTCCCTCCATGGATTCAAGTCGTTTTTAGCCAATGTTTATTTATTTTCAATTCTTAATTTCACATATCCTAATGAATACGCATATGGAAAATGACGATGGTGAGATGGGTCCAGTTAAATAACGGAGTGTTTACTAGGAGTTTTTTATGAAGTCTTGAAAGCAAGAGGGGAATTTATTTTGAAAAAAAAAGTAATTTAGATTTACAAGTGGACATGGTAGGTGGCGCTGCTATCGGTATGTTAATGATCTTTTAAACAGCAGGGGAGACCGTATTTTTTTTTATTTACGTTGTAATAGGTCTCCGTGCAGTTTAAATTGACAACTGGATCCAGTAGGTGGCGCAGTAGAGGTTTGATGTGTGAACATTTTTATAACACATATATAAGAATACCTACTAACGCGAAACGTTTGTGTATCTCCCTGAATGGTTTAGATTCAGACAATAGGCTCCGGTAGGTGACGCTGCTTTGCCGGCTAGAGCGACGTCTGCCGGGCCCGCATGTCTTCAATAGCTTTGTGCGACCGAAATTTCTGATTGTTTTGTATGCCCAATACTCCGTTAATTTTCTATTGCACACAAAACCAAGCATTTTAGCTCTTTTAATAATCAAACATTTGAAATAGTTAATATTTCATATAAGATTTTTAAACTGCACATTTTCTTTTTAATAAGAAACATACAGTATTTCCACGTGTTAATAACATACAACATCAGGTAACCTTCCAAGCTCGACTACTACATTTATCTAACAACAGATAATATTCTATCATACAACATGATGAATTTATTTATCTACCAAGACAACGTAACATGTAAGTTTTTATTTACAATTTTTACGCAGCATTTGTGTAAGAAAATAATTCGACAGGGTGAATTGATATCAAAATCATATCAGATCTCATGTAGTGAACTATGAATATTTATATACTTTTTTCCAGATTTTGCTAGACTGACTATTGTAAATGTTCGGTATATGTTTTGAATTTGCCTATAAATATTAATGTTTACGATACTTGACGGCGGGAAGACGGATATTGAAAAGTTTGGTGTTTGGAAGTAAGGAGCATATCATATTTTCCTCACGAAGAATCTTTCTCCAAGTAAGTCTTGATGGAGATATTTTCGCGTATACTTGGTGCCTGGGATAACTTATCAGAGAATATGATTACGCTACTTCTAAAGTATTGGGAATATTTAGTAGTAAATTGTAGTTCCTTGCAAGAATTTATTCTAAAGTATTATATGATTTTAAAATGGTATTTTCTGAAAGAAAGTTATAACTTACTAAGATTATATATACGGTTAAAAGTTATATTTCACTTAATAAACACAAATTTTAACACATTGTTGTTATAAAAATATTATCTTGCATATCAAAAAGCTGTTTAGTATATAGTGGAAGCAATATTGCAAAACCTGAATTTTATCGAAGTGATTATTAATAAGTGTACTACTTTAAAATGATTGCCTCCAACTCTGGTCTGGTCTGAGATTGAAATCCCCGCCGTGCACGTATTTGCTTAATAAAACTTATAAATCTGTTTTAAAAATTAAATTTCATATCACTCTTGTAACGGTTAATAAAAACATCGCTTGAAAAAAGTGCATGCCTTGAAGTCCTCCACAATATTCGGCGTGCGAAGATTAAAGAATTGATGATATGAAATTGGACTAAAGTAATCCAGGTCCCAGAGTTATTGGGAGTAAGATACTCATGTATCATTAGCCATTCGTTCATAATGTGACTAAACAGCACAATATTATTGAAAGCCTACCCACCCCGCATTAAGCAAATGAATTTGAATGAAATTAACTATTAACATCTACACATCACTCTGTGTCGACATACTTCCTTTCTAATTAATTCTCATAGTACCTATGAAAGCACTGAACATTTAATAAGAAACGACAGATTTCAACGGAAGCCTCGCCTTAGTGAGATACTGAAACGATTTACTTAAACCAAACAACGCATCGTCGAGATCTTGGGTGAGTTGTTTGGATAATAGTTGTTGATCATCCACAGGCGTCGAGAGATGGATACGAAGTGTGTTTATGTTTATTAATAAAAGGTAACGGGTTACCATAAGAGATTATAGTGAGACCCAATGTATAGGTGAAATGCTTGTTATTCGGCGAGCGGTTTGGTGTATCGAACACTTATTCGATGGCAATTGTTTTATTGACATAATGATTTTACGATGATAACAGTAGAAGTAATGCGTGTAATAAAAGAACGGTGGATAACTGGAATTGTTGTTCAATAGCTTTTCAATACACGGCGTTAATTATTATTAATAATATTAGTAGTACTGTTCTCGTAGTAATAAGGCTTCAAGTCCACGTGTTTGGATTCTGTTGAGCTGCAAATTAAAATGCGGTTATAGCAACCTATTTATTTCTAAATTAAAGTGAAACAAAGACATTAATCTTATTTAGGTATATGTTTGGATACTAATACTGGACTGAGTAACTAACATGCGACCCGTCGCCTGGACTAAAATTTCCTTGTGATAACAAATTTTATATCCGCATGCATGCATCGCGAGAATAGATTTTATACTGAGAATTTTTTTCGCCTCGAAGGTTATTTTTGTACGATTCATTTATACGGTGAGGATATAAAGAAATTTATATGTACATTTTTTATGTTCGAATCATTCTTTTGAAGTTACCATAATCGGCACACGTGGTTGAACATGGTTAAGTTCACGGGGAAAATCTTTGAAGCTCGAGTTCGTTACTACGTCTTTTATAAAGTAATTGTGATTGAACTGATTCAAGTCGACAAATCGTAAATAATACAACAAGACAATTGTAGCTGACAGGGTATTTTCTTTGCATTGTCGTTAACGGTTTTTAGAACGTGGTATTGATTAATCAAATGTATAGGATATATCTTTGGGTATAGGATTTAGTATTCTCTTATGTGCCTTAGCGACTGAACTCTTTCATGAACGGTTCGACCGAATTTGAGTTTTTGTGTATGTTTGAGTGAATCTTTAGATTGTTTAACTTTACACCTGGCAAGTGGCGCTGTTTTGACGGACATAACTAACGGACATAAATATATATAAATATATATATTAAAGAAATAAAGTGAAAAATCAGCGTTGCAGTGACGGCGAAATTGGGCTTTCTCGCATCTCGCAGAACCGAGATCGTTTAAGGGAATATTATTTTTACCGACCACGTGACCGGCGCACAAGTCGACAGGTGGCAGGTGTTCGGGTACAAGGGCACAGAGCTGTCCAACAAGATCCGAGCCAGATGTTAGCGCAGCAAGGAGGGTCGCGGTGAACATCTGGCTATGTACCTGCGTTTAGGGCGAATTATTCCAAACTTTTTTTTTAAATTTGAAAGTGTTTTAAATGTGTTATAAACAGTGAATAATCGAAATAAATAATTATTCCATCGTTAGGATCGTTTGAAATGCAATGGTTCGTTTGGAATAAACAATAATGCATTTGTATTAGAGTAACTAAGATGCGCATATTGGAAGTGAAATTTATGAAAAAATATATATATATATTTATCGCAGTTACAATCCAAATATATCGTCATAAAATTATGTACATAGTTTATCTTTTGCACACGTTAATTTGTAATTGTTTCATCAATAAATTCAGGATATTACAAAACATAATACAAAGTCTTAGACTAGATTGAGAACGTTTATTGCTAGAATGATTAAATCTTAATATTTAATTAAAGGTACGAGCAAGATGCGATGCAAGGCCAGATGTTAGTCAGGCGAATTAGTGCAGTCGATGGTCAACGCGACATCTGGTGTCGGCTCACAAAATTGTACAATATTAAACGAGGGGAATATATGCGGCAATGTTTAATAACTTAATCTGGTTTGTCCTGGAATAATATTAGTTTGTACGACTCACATAAGTATATAGATGACAAAGTGTTGCATCATAGACGATATGCTTTATATATAATTTATTTATTATTATTGCAAGTAACATATATTACAATATTGCAACATGTGTATTGTCCTGGTAAAACGTCACAATACTATAGACAGGACCGATTGAATTATTAACTAACACGTTTTGATAAAAAAAATATTAATGAATATTTCATTTATTATAAATTAAGGCCAGTGTGGAGTATATATTACACTATGAAAAAAGACGGAATAACTTTGTTCATATAATTTTCGATTCGATCAATTTACTACGATTAACCATTCATATTCAATTTATAACTAGTGTTACAAATAATACTCGGTAGATGGCGTTAAACATACATTTTATTCGTTTTTGCAGCGCGAACGCATAAAACGGCATCCTCGCGATTATCACGTCTTCAACCGTTTCATAAAATCTTATACCGGAGAATTTCAAAGCAAGAAAACATTAATATTGCGGTGGCTTATTAACAAACCGTTTGAAGTTTAAAAGAAAAGCAATAAAAAGAAAGCAGTCGAAACTAAGTCCTTCTTCTAGCTATTCACAGCTTATCTTCCTTGTTCAATCATGAAAACTGCTTTAAAAATCTTATCTCCGGGAAGTTTTTCTCCATAATTTTGAGATAATCCGATCTTGATCAAAGGAGCTAAGTAGAAAAACTTAAACATCTCTCAACGCTTTGAGCTACTGAGAGCTCCGGTTTAAACGTAGTGCATATTATTAAACTATAAATGGGTCAAATATAAAACTACAAAAATATTTTTTTAATATAAATTTAACTTAAGAGGTAGATCCGCAATGCGATTTATGAGTGTCTCTGTGTTTATGAGTGAGTACTACCTCCTGGAAGATGCGTACCTTACACGCTTATTAAATACCAACTTAGTTCAATATATCTGGCTAAAATGCATCACAAAAAAGTTGCACACAATTCTAAATTGTGACAAGCACGTTTTACTAATCTAATATATTAAATATAATCATTTTTTTTTCTCTACATCCTCTTTTTACTCTATGTCCGTTTGAAAAGATCTCAATAAAAGGAAATCAATAGTACTACGTACAAAATTCCGCATTCAAACTTCGCTGGTGTGTTTCTTGTATACGGTGCAGAATATCATTGAATAAAAAAAATAAACGAATATGGAGAACGCACTAATTGTATTCCTTTTTGCGAATGCGAAACATTAGATCTGAAGAACGTTTGGCGTCTCACTCGCACAACTATACAAATGTATCTTTATCATTGTCTACGTTCCAGATGTTTGAATTTCGATAGTAGCGCGAATCGAACCACTTTTTCTTTACCGAATATACGGAGCTACAGATCCCTTTGACTTAATGTAATGTTTATATATTAATATTAAGCAGGCCTTCACGTAAATATTAGGTAGCTTAAATATTATCTAAGGGTGGTTTGCAAAATGACTTATTGAATACGATCGGTTTATGCGATTTAATAATTCATTTTCCCATACCAAATCAGTAATTACGAGTATATAATTATCTACAAAATTAGAACTTTACCTGTATAAGCAGGAGTCTAATCCTGTCTATTCTTATAGACAGTGTTGGGTTTCACTTGTGATGTAACAAACACGCACTAACTCCAAAAACCCTGACACCGTTATAAATAGCGAAATGAATTGGGACGTTAAGACAACCGGATAAGAACAATTGTTGACACGCAAATTAAGGCACTGAATAAACATACATACGTATGTCTGCAATGAAGGGTAATCAAACCAATCTTAACCTGGTCAGGGAGGCTAAACGAACCATATGTCCCCATTAATCCGCAATGCGGTACGACTGCAAGGAGTCATGTCACGATTTCCACCAGATTCCAGGAAAGAGACATATCCAATAGTAATACGATAATGGCCCGCGGACATTATGCAACGGCCTAGCCATTTGCATGTATTAGTAATAACATGAATATTGTATCGTCGTAATTTTATCCTAACCTCGGGGATCCCTTGGCGTGCTCCCATTCGGACCACCTGCCTACCTGCAAAACGTTTCGATTCGGGATCAATTTTTTCTATATTAAAATATATCTGATTAAATTTATTTTATTTGTTATTGAAAATCGCTTTAATGGCGTTGTTCAAAACGGACGATATTTAATCTCGTAATTTCACAATCTCAAGCACTGCTATCACATTTGCATTTTTTTTCTCCAAATTAACAACTTAACAAATCCAGTAACAGCACACTCACGCGTAAGTGTAAAGCAAAACGTATGTACATACTAGACTTAAGCCATTCCCTTTCTAGCTTATTTCGTATAGGTGATACATTTCTAGAGATGTATGTCTACTCAAGACGATTGTTTGTGTGCGTGCATATCCACAAGTGTTCGCTTTAGCAGTCACAAACAATAGGCACTTGTGTGCGTCAGAGCAGTGAGATGCAAATCGTTAATTGATTGGATATTAACAGTTTCCTAACCCACTAACGTGGTCCTTTGGATAGTAGATTTAAAAGTACCCTAAGAGAACAGTGTTTCAAGTAATAGCGCATTGGTAGTGACAGTATCGGGCTGAGCGTAGGTCGTAATAAAAAAGTCATTAGTCATTCTTTGGCGTTCCTGTCGGACACGGTTTTCCTCTCAGACCAAAAAGAAATTAAGGTCACAGTCTACAATTGACAGCCTTTACACATTTTTGTGAACGTTATGGATAACTCGAGTAGGTTACTTTAAGATCGCTCCCATCTCCGTTCGTTGTACCAAGTAATATTTAATTACAAAGCGATCGTTACAAAAATCTTATCTTTTTAAATGTAAGTTCTTAACGTATCTTAAATGTTCTTTCGATATTGTATAAGCATGCTATGTTAACGATTTTATTTCATTTTAATCGCAAATATTATCTTGCTTAATGCACCAAGTGGCTTTTGGAACGCCTGCTCACTTCACGTTCCAAATTGGGCTGTTTTCATAAGGGCATATATGCATTATTTCAGGCAAGCAAATCAAGATTTTATTAACATATGCATCAAAGTTTATATTTGCCCAAAGCAATATATACTCCACGTCAGATTAACCAACCTTTGCTTGAAGAAATAGACATGAATACGCCGTTCTATTCTGTTTAGTCCTTGTAATCTTCATTATATCCAACTTCCAAATACATTATTATAGTTTGTTGTCTTCTTAATTTTACTGCATGCAATATTTTATTGCATGCTGTGGCTACCTATCATTGTGATTACATCAATCAATCTTAAAACCTAATCCTAAACCTAATCTTTATCGTAAATGTTTAACTCAAGTGATCTGTTTTTGTGGGCCAAATAAATAAATAATATTCGAAGTGCGTTAAAAAAATCTAAAAACGCTCATTAATTCGACGACTTGCTTTATTATTCTTATTCAGACCGTTAAAAAGGGCTGCTAGTGGCGTCTGCGTTTTAGAAATACTCAATGCTTAACATAAGATTATCCCTTGCTTGAGCATTTTTGATATAAAACTTGTTCCACTTATTGGAAATCCAGGATTGCTTTTGATATAAAATGTTGACCTGCCTTATAATTGTATAACTTGATTCTTTAGTAATTAAAAATCAGTCGATGACTTCAAACTATTCTTACAAGTTTTCAAATTAATTCTTTCAAATTAATTTCAAAGACCAATTATGCATCGACGGGTAGCAATAGATACAAAAATTGCATGTGACATTTAAGTCCATTAACTATCTGATCAATAAAATGAACGCCCACACCCAAGTCTTTAACCTTAGTGTGAACTTAACCTAACTGCATTCCACTTCACTGTGTCACCGATGGATGAATCACGTTTACCTGCAACAAAGAATTCTCTTATTATTATCTGTTCAGCGTACGCAGGGGATTATCGACCCTATGGACAACAAGCGCCTTTGAATCTCCTAGCCATTGCTAAAAGCGTCAGAATAACTCTCCGGTGACTGTGTTAGCAAGAAGATGAGTTCGTATCGCGATATTGACTAAATAGCTTATTAGCTGCTGCAGAGTTTCTTATTGAACTTTTTCTCATTCTCGCTAAAATCAATTTTATAAGTATAAATTATATGAATATTGTGTAGAAATAAATAATATTTCTTATATTTCTGTTCTAATGCTACTTTATGAAAACTATTATATTGTTTATACAATATACGCAATTCTATTTGTGTAATATGCTACATACCTATTTAAAACCGGAATAACGTTACCACCTGCCTGAGTGTAACAATAGGGTGTAACAATCCCTGTATGTATATCAATTCCAAGTAGTTGTTATTATACTTAAGAATCTTAACACATCACATGAAGCCGGTTGCCACATGCGAAGAGTTCCACAGGGCAGTAACGTTTCTATCAAGAGAACATTTTATCTAGCTTACACTTACTTATGTTGCGTGTTTCTTATAGGTTCATTTTTATACATGTAACTTAATAAATAAATGTGGTTAATGCTACGGACTTACTTTAAGTGGCTTAGTGCTTGCACCGTTCATCGCCTATATCATTGGTTTGGCATTTTTCAGCCTAGCCTTAGACCGTTGGAATCATTTTGTAAATTCCGTCATACAATCTAGTGAAAACAATAATTGACCGCAAAAGAAATTGAGAGTGGAATGGACATAAATTGCTCAGCACTCCGATCTTCCTAATGTATAATTTAAATTCCCTTTTCGCGTTAAGAGATAAATTTGAGCGGAATACCCAGGCTTATTCTAGACCATTAAGATTTAAATCTCGAAGACTGTGGTGGGATGTAACGATATAGATTACAAATTTTAGTAACATTACTATTTATGTATGTACATATTCCAAAACTCCACGCCAGACTTCATTTATTGCTCGTTAACGTTAACATTAACACGTCGGCTTCCTCAATAATATTGAACTGGGAAATACATATTAGAGTAGGACACAGTGTCGTCGCTCTTAATGGGGCGGTTTTGCACGTGTCATTTATATTTCACGCGTTGAGAGGTACTCTTAGGCGTCGCCTTACAAATTCTTCCAACACTGATATCACATATCCAATAGCTATTATACTATCTACTTTTATAAACAGTTTACTAAATGAACAATCTAATCGAAATTAACAGCAATTTGATCAAATTCATCGGCCCTCGTAATTGTGTATGTTTTTAAAATATATTTTCACAGATAGCCAGCCACTAATTAAAATGGACGAATGTTTAAGTTGTAATCAACTGACGATTTTTAAGTATGTCTTAAATAAGTATTTTTAGTAAGTAAATAAATAAATAACCGTCACGCTAGGTATCTTTCAGTGAGTGAGCTACATGGAAAAAAATAAAAGAAGATACAAAATAAAATAAGATAAGGCTATACGTACATAATTCTCTTTTATGCCAGTAAAGTTGGTTTTGTAATATAGAAAAATCCACAACAAAGTTCCAGTTTTAATCCTATTGTAATGTATATTATTATGTTTAGTAGTACCTACATCTGAAAATAAATTAGATACGACAATATTATTATTCGATGACAGAAGTTTATTCTCACTACGTCATTTCCTATTTGATAGGGGGACCAAAAATTCGCGACTGGCCCCGAAAAATATGGTAATACCGTTTACAAACAGACAGCCGAAAGCCTTAAGGGATTCGTTTGCATAATTTCAATTAATAACAACCATTATGACAAAGAACTTGGAAGGTTTGACGTTATTTGGCGATCAATATTGTTCTTAAATCCATCGGAGTTCCCCCATCCTTTTGTGGTAACTAATTTTAAACAAAATTGGGTCAGAAGACGCTTGCTTTGTCTCTTGACCAAACAATTTACGTTGTTGGAAAGATTGGAGATTTAGTCTTTGAAGGGATGTTAATGAATAAAGTATTAAGTGAAATCGGTTTGATGTCAAATTGATTGAGATGACAAAGATTTTCAAAGTTATGTATATCCATAGATGCCATAGTGACTTATGAAATTCTGTTAATAATTACCATAATCTCTGTTTAAAAATGGCAATGCAAGTAGCCTATATCCACCGTAAGACTAATATTAGCTGATGATGATCATAATGGTAATTTCATTTTTAGGTTCTATCCTTCTCTGTTTAATACGGATAAAGTTAAAAAAATATACTTAAAAGATAATCTAGGCTTACGGAGACTTTACAGTCAAGAGTTTCAAGGAGAAATTACCTTTACATTGAGATTCTTATTCTTTAAGAGAAACGATGTCTACGTATATATTATATTTCCCCAAAAAATATGTATTTGGCGATTCTATTCTCTTTTCAAATAAGATAAATAATCTAATTTAAAAACCTCAATATTTCGTTTACCTGCATGTTAAAATGCATTTATGTGTTAACTTATGTGGCCAACAAAAATAAATGATCGACGCCAGGTGCATCCCTCGCGCAGTTGATCGAACACGGCAGGTGTTCGGCTGCCTCGACACCGTCGCGGGTATCAGACCATTTAGCGCTCAATGCGGTTCCCCGCACGGATTTTAAGAGACTTTCCGAATTGCGCTTCTATCTGCTAACTCGATATCGGACTTATAATAAATAAATTTTAGATATTTTATGGATTATTTTATATTTGCTTTATGCGGCAAGTTATATAATTACAATTACAATATAATTACTTTTGCAGGGTTTAATGAGTTTAAAAAGTTTAAAATACTGGAATTAAGAGATACGTTATATTAAATAATTCTATTTTTTATATTGGTTTTAAATATGAAGAATAAAAAATGAATTAAGATAAATATTTAAAGTTGAAAATTTACACTAAAACTTGCGTGAAACTCATCCGAGCATTTTTAATTTAACTAACAGAATTTCATTTCGCAGAAGTATAGTTTATACTAGATTCTATTTTTTACAATCCTGCATTGCACTCCATCAAAGCTGGCAACACTAGGTCCGAAGCAGATGGTATACAACACACTTTATCTTCGTTGGGTATCGCTCCGTTCTTGTTTTTGTTGAACCCAAACGCGAGCCTTTTAAAACTTCCAAACTTGTACTGAATCGAATAAATATTCAGACGGTGTGGTTTCCTTTAATTTTTATGGATATATACAGCGTCCGATGTGGAGTTTACATAATAAAGAGCACTTTGTTTGGGCGAGATCGTATGATTATGTAGACTTTAGTATGGGTATATTGGGCATTAATAACATTGGCAATACACTGCTTCCCATCACTCAACTGGGCTTTCGTCTTGAAGTGGTGAGTAACTTTGGTTTGCTTCACTAAAGTTTAGTGCCGATTTGTGGTGATACAAATTGGTGGCTAACGAAGCTCTGTTATGTAGCCAAAGCAGTAGGGAATCGTTCAAAGGTACAAGGATCTTCGGCGATTAACGTTTCATTTGTTTAACCTTCAATTACATTGGTGGCCACAAAAATCGCCTTCTAAATAAAAAAATCACGTGAGAGGGGTTTCAGTAAAAAAAGTCACCCGCCAAAGATAACTGAAAGCAGTTTCATTTTCGAGTTATTCCTCTGTTCGTAATTGAAATAGTTGGTGGAGAATTGCTAAGAACGTACTGATACCTTTCACTTTTACATTTAAAACGTTTCTTCATATCTAGCGTTATTACATAAAACTGACGTCACGACGTGACTTTGAAATGGGAAATTTATGGATAGTAAATCCAGTACATGTTGCAGACTAGCAATCATAATGAAATTGTATAACAACTAATTTTATGTAAAATAACATTTACATTTGAATAAGACCATTCTAAGAGCTCGGTGAATGTGTCTAAATTGTATACGTATAGACATATTATATAAGTAGATAAGCAATTGTATACATATAAATATATTTTTTCAATAATAACGCATATAATATCGTTGATATAAAGGATTAGCGATTTCGGCGTTTTTAGTGGAACGACATGGAATTCCCCGGGGAATAAATATTGTTATCGCAAAAAATGGGCTTTGCACGTTGTAGAAATAAAGCTATAAAAGTTAATAGATCGTAAATAGAGACCTTTTCGAAAGACTTGGTGACATTTTCCGTGCAATTGGGAATATGGCCACTTTTGGAATTGTTTTTTATAAACTGTCCCGAAAGCATATATTAAAAGGAATTTATCTAGGATAATTGTTTTATGTACAAATTACATGTAAAAATGTCCTTACAATTGGAAGTAGTTCATTATTTATTTTGTGAATGTAACATCTTAATACTGTATTACATTTCCTATCCTATTCTCAACACAGTCGAGAAGCCACGATTCCATATAGTCTACTTTGCGTTTTCAAAACTGGCTGTTTACAAGTGAACGGACCTGGATCCCAAAAGGATCAATAGAGCATTAAAATATGAACAGCAAACATGACACCCATTCGCATTTATTACCCATCGTCCTTTGTGTGTTAAAAATAAACCTGAACAGTTTGTACTGCATCCAAATTGCTTCAGCTGTTTACGAATTACGGAGCATATACAAGCGGACGAAATATATATATATATATATATATATATATATTCGATATCGATATTTGTACATATATATAACGTTAGTGAGATTTAAAAAAACTCTTTTGCAAGATTGAATTTTCAACCTATGAGACACGTCAAATTAACAAATTAACACAACTAACAAAGAATTCAATTATGACATTTGATAATTAGGTAATAAAGATCACATTCCCGTGGTCGATGAGGTCATAAGTTAAAGTGATTCAGCGAACCATCTGGACCATACAGTCATGGATTACAATTTGGTTACGATCACAAAAAAGTTAATTTTGATCTTAGGACCTTTTTTATAGAATCATTTATAGAAATGCTATAACCAATCTGGGGAACCGTATGAAAAAAAAATCCCACAAAAAAGTGTAAGATAAAACTATGCTTATTTTTCAAATTTGAACACCTTTAGGTGCGTTTTGAGAGTAAATCAGTTCTTTTTCAGATGCAAGTGATGTTCAGTTATTTTTGCCTTATTTATGTGTCATAATCTATTCATACCATTCCCATATGTTCCTATATGCACGTATGTATCTGTGTACATATACCCGCACATACACACACAAGGTTTCTTTTCAATTCGAATATAATTTGTCAATATTCATTATATTGTACTTCGAATATCATTTGTCAATATTCAATTCGAATATTGTTTGTCAATATTACATTTTTTCCTTGCATGCCGATTAGGATAACGATTGGACCGAGAGGACCGACCAAAACATTCTAAATTTTCCTTTCACGGTCGCGATACCCGAACACACTTTATATCGGGGGTTAGAAGAAATAAGCACTAAAACATTCATACCCATCAGCATAATCATCAATTAAAATCCGCGTATAAAGGAGAAATGCAAATACATTCCAGTGTTTACACGGCAGAGTGGGTTAGCGGTATTGTTGCCGCGTGATCGGGAATTATTTAAAACAGGAAGTATGTACCCAGTAGGTACCCAGCGGTATCTATTTCCAGAGGCAGTTTAGGCAATTTGCATACGGAACGTAATACACCATCAGCATAGAATAAACGAAAATCTGCAAACAAACGTTTTGAATATAAACGAATGTTCAATTAAGTGGGAAACGGTTGTGCGTCTCGCTAGCTTGAAACAGAAACCCTCTCAACTCGGTGAACAAATAAAGTGTTATTGGTTTTTTTTTTGCAAATTAATAATAATAATAAAACTCGACGCATAAGCTCGCAGTAAACACATAAAAAACTGGACTCAATTGAAATAATTTGGATCTTGCCTAGGCCGGGAATCGAATTCAATATGCGGTCAAAATGGATCCTAATAGTGGGCCCGTCTTGATTTGTATCCATAATAACAGGTTTTGTAAATGTATATTGTTTGAACTTGAGAAAGGATATGAAACATTTTATATTACTTTCAAATCAACCCCGAAAAGAAAGATGACATAATTTGAAAATCGTTTCTGTTTCCACATATTGATAAACATATTAAAAGACCTCATCATAAACATAGTAGGATTTATTAGTGAGTAATATTTCCTTGAACTTATAACATTAAGAAAAATAGTCTTATCTTATGGGATAAGGCTCCCAAGAAGTTCTGCGAATTTATTTTATATAGGAAAAGTTAATACTATCTTATTCGCGCTAAAACGGAAGGAGTTACGAAATATTGAGACACCATTCGTCACTATTCTCAAGTGGAATACTAGATATAGCTTTTGATGTGTGTGCAATAAGGTCGAAAATAGCACGCAATTTTGCATCAAATTCCTTTGCGTATCGCGCGAAATACCTCTCCACGGTACGAAGGAAAGTCGTTGCAAATTGATCAAACGGAACTTTGTTCAATAGCACACCTATTCGAATTGTATAGCCGGCCGCATTCAGGTCACAAGAGCACGTCACAGAGTAGCAAATGTACAGAGGCGGCCCACGAATTAACCGTTCCGGATACGTAATGGCGCTAGCAGGCAAGGATTATATCAGACACTCCCGACAAGCGTACCTACACTCACACACTCACAACCAATACTCACCTGCTAAGTAACGTAAGAAACAAATATTATACCACCCATTTCGGTATTTCGACAAATATAAAGTGTGTATCTATCTATTGCCTAGCCCGTTGGTGCAGTGGTTAGTGAACCTGACCGCCGGACCTGGGGTCGTGGGATCGATTCTCACCCAGAACAAACATTTATGTGATAAGCAGAAGTATTTGTACTGTTTCTGGTTGTAAAAAAATATATTGACGTATATATTTATAAGTATATAAGTAGTTTATCAACCGTCTGGTCACCACAAAACAGGAACTTAAGTACCTACTTAAGTACCTCCTTTGGAATCAGGTGGCCGTGTGTGGAGAAGACCCCAGATATTATTATTCGAATATATATAGGTAATCAAATCTCTTATGCATGCTTATTGTATGCCAAGATCAACCAACATACTGACTCGTATAGTGACATCAAATTATTTACTTTCTTATCACAAGTTTATAATTTACAGTAAAGGTCAACGGACGTTTTGACGGTTGGTATCAATTTAAAACTCCAATACAAACACGACACTGTCGAACAAAAATGCACTTTGTAATATTTAAGTTTATTATTAAGTCATAATGTACTTTTATGTGTATCTAAGTCTAAAAACGACACGAGTTTAATCGTCTCCCGCATGATTGTACCGTCTCATCTGATGAATGCCTGCGCTTTGCCGCATTGCTAACTGACCAAAACTAAGACGGTAACTTAGTCGAATATTTAAATGCAACTTGCACCAGCAACGAGCGAAACGTTTAACTTATGAGTCCCGATGTTGATTTAGTTGAAAGTTCTGCTGGTTTATCGTGTCGAATGGATACTGTTTACTTTGAATTATAAGTCAAAGACTATTTGATGTTAACAGTTTAGTTCGATTTTAGATAAGCGAAAGAAAGTCGGATTGATCCAAACAAATCTTTGGATAAAAACGTATTTTAATCGGTACTGCCTTCCTAAATATGTGGAACATTAATAAAAAGTCTATTAGAATTATTGCCTTATCCAACAATATTTCCTAAAATAAGTGACTTGTTTTACCATCATTTCGGAAGTTTGAATTGTTGTCGTAAATGACAAAAAAAATTAAGATACATACATATAATGTTTATTTATCCTATCGCTGGGCACGGATGCCTATAGCTCAGGTTATTACTATCAATTACCAGGATTCTTCAGCACGTAAACTAGTCTAGTATGTGTGTAGCTGCCGCATACATGAGAGTAATTTAAAGCAATCGGGTTCAACAACCTCCTATTATATGTATATATAAAGCCATATAACCATTATGGACAATTTCCGTCTTTTAATAGACAACATATCAATGTTACATTAGTTACCGAAGCGCAGTTAAAATCCTGTCTTCCATCCGCGCCACACTCACTGTTCAACCGAGGTTCCACTTAATTCGCAAGTGGCCATGTAGATCGGGCTGGAGGCGGTATTGCCATCTATCTTCGTTGCCATATCCCCTTTCTAATTATAAAATGGACTCCACCCGGTTGTCGAGTTGAGTATCCTATTGTTTAAGTCCTCACCAGAGCACCAAACTTCTCTTGGCAGTTTTTATAGTCCTTTTGCCTCCAAAAATTTCATTCTTTTAACTGAAAAATGTACTGAAAGATCTATCGTATCTTTTCCTGTTTAACGGCTAATCAGATCACACCGAGCGTTCCAATCTAGACTTCATATGATAATATGTGTGATCAATGTGAAATAACACTTCAGTTCTGCAGAAAATTGGATACAGATGTCGACGGCTGCAGTGATACACTCACATGGAGTTGCCGTCGGACAATTCGTTCATACTTTACTTGGAAAAATTACCAAACAAAGGAGCTACATCATTATAAATAATATTACCACAGATTTTATTTCAATTGGATATTCTTTAAAATGTTTAATATATAATTTAATCTTAAAACGCTTCGTTACATATACATACATAATATTTGTAATGCATAATTTAGAAAGGATTTCGAATATATTTAAATTTAAATACAAGATAATTTTGGTGACCAGTGTCTGAGTGCTTATGAAAATTTTAACTATTTATTTGAAAGCGCGAAGAATCCTAGCATTAAAATTCAAGACCTCTGTATTTCGATAAAGATAAAATAAAATAAATAAAACTCAATGTATAGCATTTGTTCCAATCGAATGACCGCGCTGTGTTGCTAAAACGCTATTTATTTGTTGTCGAGTCGAATTCGTAATTACAGTCTTAATAACTATGCTCTTCCATCGAGTTTTTCTACGACATAAAGGCGAGGGATTTTAGAATTATTGTTCTATTTTAAGTACACTAATAAATCTATTATTTATTTAATTCGAAAATATGTCGAAAATCAGAGCATTACAAATTTAGAAATAACATTTCGAAATACACAATTTGGAAATATCCAAGTATGTCCAGAATTGATGGCACTCGTAGTGCTCTCTGAGTGAATAATGGCCGACCTCATAAAAGTGGTTGGGGCCCTGATGTGATTAATTATGTATCATCTTCGACCTGCCCGCCAGATATCTAGGGTTATTTAATGCCTGGAGCATTAGGTATTATAGATGGATATGGCTAATACCTCTTGGTTAAAAATCATAGACAAGTTTCATTTTGGAAAGAATTTTTTTGACCGACGAATTCCATTGCATATATTATACGATGCCACCAGACCCGTCGGCTAAGTGATTTTTAATGTTTGAATTAAGATAAATATCCTCGCATTAGAATACCTACTCTTTTATAGCGATAGTAAAAAAATTATTTTAGAATTATTACTATACTTTATTTTAATATTTTTTGTAATTAACGAACAAAAACAAAAGTCAACTAAAGTATATTAAGAATTATTACTTTACTCATTTCATCTTTCACGTACTTCCTGTAGTTCCTCACCAAAGCAACCATTAATGACAACGAGTCAAACTATTTATGTCATTTTCATATGCAAATTAATTTGAATCGGATAATGACAGATGAGTTTTATAATGGGTTAAAAAAAAATTATCTTATAGAAATAATTTATACTATAGGAAACGAATTAACGCAATAAATTTAACAACGCACCTCTGTGACAAAAGAAAAGCCGTACGACTGACAAACACGCAAAGGCGTAATTAATATTATGGGGTTAGGCAGAACGGGCAGTTGTGAAGGGACCTACGAAAACGAAACGCAGCTAAACATGCACTGGGAATTAACGGAGATAGTAATATAATTTCACCAATACATGTGTATAGTATCGAGCTTTAGTATTTATTACTCCTCTGAAAAGCCCTAGCAAATTAGAAATGCGCCCAGCAAAAATACATTCAAAAAGCTTTATCTGAACTCATCCTAAACCTATCTATCTATATCTAATGTGTGTAAGACATTTTACATATATTTACAGATACTATATCATATATGCTTCAATTATATATGTTATATACATGTACATTTATTGTATATATACTTGTGTGTATGTCATATAATATTTATATTTAAATTGAAATATTATTCTTATTGTTTTCATTTAAAAGCAAAATTACCTTAAACTTGTACCAAAATTAGTTTTATTCATTTCTTTTTTACCTTTCTATTTAATTTTTAATGACGCCTATCAGACATAACTTCTCGCCATCATCGAGGGTTGACTGTCAGTGAACGCCACAAGGCGTTAAAGTCCGCCTATTAGAAAATAAAAACAATAGAGCGTAAATAGATAAATTAATAGTATTATTATGGTGATATTGATGAATCGGTAGCCGAATGAGACGGGAGTTGACCGTGACACGGTGAGACGAGATCGTGACTCGTGACACACACGCCGTTAGACATCCGCGATCCACGGTGCGCGATTGTGTCACAGAAGCACGCTCGGATAATGAAGGAGAACACACATCAATATGAGAGAAACGAATACATATTTATCCCTTCAGTGTCTCATAACGGTAGCGTTAACAATTTCGTGTGAAAGCACACGGTAAATATAAAGTCGTTGTAACTTATAATTCTTATATCATTACATCATATTGTTTTTATAAAACATATCGTAATTTTCAAGTCAACAATTTTCTTATAATAATGATAATACTAAATATTTCCAGAACACCGCTATCTATTTTTGTATTATACAGAGAAAGAAAGAGTAAGAAGAAAATAATAAAATAGATATAATAGAGTACTAGGGCAAGAAAACGAAACACACGTTGTTATAATTTTAGTATAACACGTGTAAAGAAATAATATGATTCTTATGAGCAAACGTAGTTCGTTAGAAACGTGGTATCAACGTTACAGTTGTCACATGGATGGTTTTAACTATCTTAAATCAAACATCGCACCCAGACTGTATTAGTAAGGGTGCGTTATCAAATATTCCCTCAGTGCAAACATAACGGTCAGTGACCTGTTGATAAAGATTCAATAACCTTTGATAGAATTATCTTTGTATGTTATGCAAATATCACTCAATGTGTTGGCAACCGGTTGACCGTCCGCCGCAATTTATCGACGCGATACTTATATTAAGTGCTAGTATGTGACTGAGAGAGGAATCGAATTTAACATTTTACATAGTAGTTTGAATAAATCGTATATTAAATAGTCTTTAGAATATAAAAACGTTAATACTTATATAATACGGGAGAGAGGTATTAACAATTTTATGATAATTCAGTATACATTTGTAATAACGTAGGATTTTTTCTACTAAAAATGCCTTTAATACGATTATTTCTTATACAAACGTACATAAATTTTTGGACTGAATAAATAAAATTATTTATTATAATTTTATTTTATTATTTTTTACCTACAACACATTGGATTTTGGGTTTTTCTATTGTACTTCCCCACATTTGTCATAATGTTTCAAGACATATATTTATTGTCGAGCAGTTATGTATCAATTAAACGTTACATCATATCGGATTCGAGTTTGAAACATGTTCCCACTTGTATTACAAAGCCAGCATTATAACGGCAGGCACTGATGCGTCGGAGGCGCCAGAGAGTCATTAAGATAAATTACAAGCGGATCGCGTAGCAGCTTGTGGGCCATCACTAAGCCAATTGATCCACCAACGCATGCCTTTAAAATGATAAACGGAAATAGTGCTATTAGAATTTGCAATACAGTTACTTACCATATTGGGAATGATAATGTCGTGCGTAGCGGCATTTCGGTAGCAATTGTATAATAAATGCGATAAATTTAATATAATGGGAAAAAGCATTTTCTGTCAAATTCACTGGTCTTGTTGATTGATTGCATCAATTAAATAAAAAACAAAATAAAACAATATAACTATAAGAATTTAGTTATTAAGATTTAATATCACATTAAGTAGAACGGTGGAGATAAAAATAAATGAAACATACACACTTTAATATTTTTCATAATGTTCTACAAGGTTTAAGTCTGCGGCGCATTCGACCTTACACTTTTCAGTCCGAGAGAACACGTTATAATAATACATATACAATGTATCATCGTAACATAATACACATCACATTAAAACCTAATAGCATCTTTATATTTTCCAAGTCCATAATGGTGCGGACCAACTAGCGAGTCGTGGTGTCGCGAGTCGTGAGACTTCCTTTGTCGTTGTCGAAAAATGTCGTGACCGGATATTTATAATGCGTTTATTTAAATATTTAATGTAATAAGCCGTTGCATTGTAACTGGTTAGAATGGATATTATCGATATAATACATTGTTATTGTTATTACTATTATTATTGTTAGGTAGGTATAAAAATAAATCTTTTATAAACATTTTAATCGCATTATTATATGATTGTGGCTTTCTATTACGTTCCTTCTTCCGATAGTGGCCGTAATCATTGTATAGGCAAGGTAAACTTTCGACCATATATTTGTATTTGTGTCCTACGCATATTATATTATATAAGGCACTGGTGTTTTGTACATCGTTGAATAAAAATAATACGTGATAGGCAACCTATACTAACTATAGGATACTAAAGAGAATAAACATCTGTAATTGTTTGTATGTAATAGGAGTATACTGATAACTGAATATTGGGGTCAAAGTATATGATACATTTTACGAAGTAAGAAATCTCTTAATATCACGGCAGAAGGTTTACAACAAGAAAGTATAGAAATATACCTACGGTATGAAAAATTCTTAAAGATTTTTATCGGAAAGAAATTATATTACAGTAATATTTTCTTAAGCGATTTAACGCTAAGCTGATTTCTTTTATACGAACAATTTATAGCCAATAATCATTTGGTGAATGGACATCAAAAATAGTTGCCAAATTTATCGACTCGCTCCGCAATACTAGGGAAGGCAATTTATCTTTTAAAAAAAAACTATGTGGTGGTGAGAAATTAGGCACCCTTTTGTGCAATTTGCAAGTAATTAAAGCATAAACCGTCGCCCGACTACCCTGATTAGGAATTCGATTCGAATGTGGACTTCCTTTTTCCTTTTGAATCTTTGCGGGAGGAATATTGGCTGTATATGGCTAGAATCGCGTACATAATGAAGGGAAAAAATGCTTCTCTTTATTCAATACTAATAAGAAATAATATAAATTAGATACTTTATTATGTAGAATACGATGCTTTTAAATTATTAAAATAATATTGCTCACTAAGTCACAATGTAGTATTCCAGTACGCTGTGAGCTGTCACACATAACGAGCGCGTATTTGCATACGAATAAAAAACCTACCCGCAATAATAAAAAA
>DVPR01000006.1:0-25142 GCA_018239345.1 Oxynetra stangelandi
TCCGCTAACAGGTGAATGATGAGCTGACCTGTTTATTTATCAACGATACTATATAGTTAGTTGCATCCAGTGTCGCGATGCACTTCTGTAATGGGGAATATAAAAGTATTTGGTTATGATTTATTTGTTTGTTTATTGATTTATTTATTCATTCGCATACTCATTCATCTGTTCATGCATTCATTCATTCACTTTTTCATTTTTTTACTCATCCGTTTGTGAATGGCTAGTTCATTAATTTTTCATTCGTTTATTCATTCACTTATTCATTAATTCATTTATGCATTCACTTATACCATTACGCATCGAACAGCTAACGTTACAGAAACGCCAATATTAGCGTGTTCAGGTGTAGACGGATCGCGGAGATTATATACAACGACAGCAGCCAGCCAGTATAGATTTCTCATGGTTGCACAGACTCTTGGATTCTATTCGACTCCTATTCCCGCCGCCGTTATATGGTAGCGTTTGGGAGATTTTTTATGTATAGCAAGTTCCGGTGCCGTCCCCAGGTACTACCTGTCGACGTTCAAGGACGCGCTGCGGCAGGCGGCCGTGGACGTGATGACGGGCGAGCCGCGGCCGCTGCCCGCGCGCCTCGTGGCGCCCGACGCGCGCGCCGCGCCGCTGCTCGCGCTCGACGTGCGTACCGCCACAGTACAGCCACAGCGCAGTGTGCTAGTGCACTCCATAGTGTACTGACACCACAGTATGCTGGTATACTTCATAGTATACTGACATCACAGTATGCAAGTAAACTCCATAGCATACTGATGCGACTGCCATCCTTATTATGACCTAATATTATAGTAACATCTTGGGACATATCTACTATCTCGTACAGTCCTATTCGTGGTCGGTTGCAGATAGGTATGAATGACATCGACCAGTTGACATAGAAACAAACTTCTGATATTTCTGATAGTTTACCGACTCAGCTGGAATTGAGGGTACTCCACCTGGAACATTCCAACGCATTTTTATGACTTTTACATTTATTGTAATTATGATTTGTGTCCTGAACTAAACTATTTAATGGTTACCGACACTTATTTATTTTTTATCGCCAAAACTTGTAGGATATGTTTTCCCGCGAACAGGAACAATCCGTACCCGATACGGCAGCGATGGCTCAACACGTGAAATCCCTGATCGACGACTGCAAGAAACTCCTGGTAGACACCGAACCGGTCCTCGGCTCCTGGGGCCTCATCGATGCTGATCCGCAGTGAGTTAAGCCCATTCCCAGTAGAAACCCGAATGGGTAGAAGCCCAATTCTATTTCAATTTAACCAAATATCCTGTTTGATAGCAGAAAGTATAGATGTTCGTAGAAAATTTATATAGTTTTAGCAGGGGGATGTCAAAGTACCAGCCCCTTTGACATCAATAAAGTTATGGAATTAGCTTTCGATGGAGGCATTCCTATTCGACTACGACATGGACAGCTTCAAGAAGAGGGTTCATCGAATCCTTGAAGACAGGCAATGCACTTGAAACACCACGGACAGGGTGACCATCAGTGTGCCGAGTGAGAGACTTGTATTTGCTCGATAGCGAGCGACTCGCGCTTGACAGTGACAGCGTCGGCGCACGTCATTGGTTGTTGCGAACGTTCTCATTATGACCACCAGATGGCGTTATTTCAGTTCCATACAAACTTAAAGGAACTTGACAGTTTTTTTTTATGTTTCATATTGAAATATTCAAATTGTTCCAGTACCGGAGACCCTCAAGAAACCGAAATGGACAGCGTGCTGGTGTTGACCAGCGACGCTTACTACGTGACGGACTACGACGAGACCTCGGACCGGCTGCTGTCGGTCCAGCGGGTGCCGCTGCGGGACATCACCTGCGTGGAACTGGGCACCCTCGACTCCAGCGCCACAGTAGGCTTCTCGACATACGACCATAATAATATTTATTATTTATTCTTAGATCACCAACACAGTGTATATAATACATTAATATCTTGAGACGTTTCCACGCATGTACATCTGATTCCAAAGTAGGTGCTTAAACAGTGTTATGGTAACCAGACGACTGATAAAACCACATACATACTTAGAAATATATATACCTATTAAATAGATATTTTACACCCAGACACAAAACAAATACTCATGACACAAATATTTGTCCTGGATGGCGATCGAACCCACGACCCAAGGTTCAGCGGTCAGGACACAAAGCTACCCGCTGCTCCAATGGACTAGTTAAATACACGTAAAGACCATATTAAATATTGAAATAAACAAAAGTAGCTCCCACCACTCATAGACATATGCTATCGACCTCGAACAGGACTGTAGAAGCGGAACTGTTGGCATCAATCAGTTTTAATGTTTATATGTAATATTAGTTGGTTTATATTCATATATGCAGACATTGGACTGTTAGTAGCATTAGTCGAATTAGTAATATTAGTAAGATAGCAGTTAGTAACATTAAGTATTCGTCCTATTCGCGTCTATTAACAGATATTTGGAGTTCTTAATTAAGTTCGAAGTGCTTCTAGAATTTTCTCGAAGCTTCCCATTCAATACACTGAGTGATCGATGACTGTACATACTTTATACTGTATGTATTATTTCCAGATCTTCGGCGTCGGTCGTAAAAGTGGCGGCGAGGGCGTTTATTGTATCCGAATCAGCTATATGCACAACGGCGAGACGGGATACTTCCACATGTTCAGGTCCACCTCGCTGCGGTTCTTCAACAACATGGCCGTGGTCATAAACACCAGGGACGAGATGATCGGTGAGTTCTCGCGAGGTCAAGGTGATTTGGACGATTCGTCAAGTCAAGAGTGAATAGGCACTTTCTAGGCAAGCGTGCTTCATGCTAGGCTGCATCGCGCTTTCCGTCAGACGGGATAGCAGTCAAACGCGAGCCTATAGCTAAATAGATGTTATGTAGATTAGTTTTATGGTTGAAGGAGACCTTGCTTACAACCTGTCTATCTTCACCATTGCCTTTTGAACTAGTGCAGTTTCTGCATGTTGACTTCCAGATATATTCATTTCATGTTGTTGAATGCCATTCTACAAACGTCAGAGAAAATGAGTCCCGGAGTAGGAGGCTGTGGACATGCAAACCAACCTATAGCTGTTCCTTTTCATTCTAATCTCTCACACTGTATATCTGTCGATACAACTATCACTTAGACCAGATAATATATTTTGAATGTTTTTGAATGTTCTAGACCTTGGTTTCAAATCGATTTCAGTTGCTATAAGATCATCTCTTCGTACTCTATTTCTTTATTCGAATCATTCTTAACATCGTGCTGTGTTTCGAATCCAATAAGCTGTATAAGTGTGTTCCAAATTCTATATCTACCAGGAAAAAGGCGGTCCTCTTTCTCCTAATGTTTTAAACCAGGTATGCTTCCCAATATCTTTCATTAATTCAGAATCCCTACATTCTATCTGCGAATCAATAATGGTGGCGAGAGATGTCGCCAAGCTGCCTCCGGTGTCATTCCACGACGGTGTTAAACTGGAGAGGAAGAAGTCAAAGGTAAAAAACACTTTTATAGTACGGTAGACTTGCCATGTGTGCATCATGGAACAGTTTTTAGTCTAAAAACAAATTTATATAATGATACTAATATCTTGGGACATTTCCGCACATGACCTTTCGATTTTAGGTAGGCTATGTTAAGTAACCAGACGCCGGATACATTTCATATATACTTAAAAAGATAATTTTTTACACCCACCCACAGAACAAAAACTTGTGCTTATCGCTCAAATATTTATACTGGATGGGGATCGAACCCACAACCCCGGTTCAACGGTCCCCTAACCACTGCACCAACAGACTAGTCATAATAAAATTGAAGTTTTTTCTTCCATTCACAATGCTGCAACGTGGTGGCAGCCTTTGTTGTGTGGGAAAATGTATTTATGTATATATAATTTATATTATAGATACATCCGTCTCAAGCGCAAGGTGGCAGTGCAAGGTCCTCTCTCTATCTCGACCTGTCGCGTCTGCCTACCCTCACGCGGAACGTGAGCGAGACGCAACTCGTGGCTGACATACGCAGCGTTGGTGAGTGTCAGAGCACTTTTGAAACAGAAGTGTTTCCGCTACTGTCATATTTTGTCTGTCTCTCTATAAGCTGAGGCACTTTCTCCAGTCTCCAACCATAGGGTTCTTGAATAAGGACTTGAATGAATTTCGCTTTCATATTGAGTAATACATTAAGGAATCCGTGGTTTAGTTTGTTATTTTTGTTTTATAAAAAAAACTTTGAATCAAAGTCTAGCGTAAAAAGTTATATAATATTCTATTATTAATTTTAATTTCCTTAATTATTCTGCTACTGTTTAAGTTTTCCTTTTTTAATTTCTTCTTCTTTCTCTTAATCTTCCACTGTTTGAGTTCTTTCTTTTTAATTGTAATATGTCCAGGTAGATGTGTAGGTTCGGAAAAGATAATTTAGTCGTTATAACGTTAATATAACCTAACCTAATCTTAATCTTTTTCCATTCCGTCTTGCATATAGACAGTGAAGGAAGTTCCATAATGGGCTTAGTGTTGGATCAATTGGCTTGTATTGTAAACGTCCCGAGACTGTCCCACACACAGTGCCGTTACATTCCCGGCTCCAGCCACATATTCGGTCACCGAAGTGTTAGTTTAAAAATTTGACTATTGATACATATGTATATTTTATTTAATTTTGAAAGTCCTACTGTTCAGAAAGTTAGAATACATACATATTTAATGGTACTTCGCAGGCACATCTTCAAACAGCTGTAACAGTATGATTTATCATTTAGTGTGAAATTTAAGTACTGCTAGAATCATTAGAGATATTTAAAATTGACATGTATGAGAAATTCTTATTAGTTATCGAATTGTTCTGAAGGCATTCTTGTATACAATTGTTTGTTTGTTATATTGTTCAGTAAATGCTTAATATTTTATTTTAGTCATCTTATGTAATTCTCTATTCGTTACACCTCACTTTGCTTGTGTGGAAATTTTTTTTTTTTTACAGAATCCTAAAATATTTCAATCATTCGCAAAACTAAATATATCCACTATAAGAAATGTAAGCAACTTAAATTCAAAGATTTTTATGTGAAAAAATAACACACGGACGGAATTACTATCGTATTTATATTATTTATTTATATAAAATAAATTTCACTTATGTGTTCACGATTTTTCTTTGTCATCATATAACACTTCTATCACCTATCATTTGTTTTTCTGAGTCCTCTAATGAGAGGCATATCGCCCTATGTTCTAACTGCAAATAATACTCTGGTCAAACTAAGAATTGCATTGCAAAATTGTTTAATGCGAAACGTTATAGGATCAAAAGCCCTGAACAACATGTCGGAGCAGTTCAGCAAACTCAACAAACTCAGCCATTCGCTGAACGCTCGAGCGCGGCCCAGCCTCCAGCTGAAATTCGACCAGGGCGCGTCGAAGACCAAGAAGATTTTCACTCTGGGCCACGCCAAGGCCGACGGCAAGAAGAAGGGCAGCCTCTCGGACGGCATGAGCTCCGACTATTCTTCCGACGACGACAACAGAACCAACATATTCGAGCCGACATTGGACAACTTTGAAAACACACAGCACTATATCGGCGGCGCGAAGAACCAGAAGACCGATGCGGAGCACGATTGCGATCTAATCGAGAACCCCCTGTACTCGTCCAAGATAGAACCGAACGACCAGGACGTCTTCGTGCCGGCACCCAGCCAGTCGGCAGACAAGAGCACGCTGAAGACGCCGTGCAGCATCAACAATAGGAACCCGTTCGATATGGAGACGGGCGGAACGCCGGAGATCCAGGTGGAAGCGGAACCGGCCACCGCTCAAGGCAAGCCGACGCCGCCCAGCTCGCTGATGCTGTCGCAGAAGCTGTCGCTCAGCTCGAGCGACATCAACTACGAGGACGACGCGGCCGGCTCCGACGCGACGTTCCACGTGAGGTCGAACTCGCAGCACGAGATCGCGCTGAGCATAGCGCAGTCGCACAGCGAGTCCGCGCTGCGGCAGCTCAGGAGCATAGCGAGCCCCGTGTCCAGCGCCACCAGGGACATGGTGCTGTCGCCGCTGACCAAGCTCGCCAAGGGGGTGCAGACTCTGGGAGCCAACCTGGATCCGAGGAAGATAAAGGTACGCTTATTCTAGACATCTTACGGTTCTGATCGTTCATAGAATTGGTTAATATAATTGGATAAGTACATAAGTACTTTGTTCAGTTCTCAAAATAAAATTTGATATGAATAGATATTTAGCGAGCTCTCCTCTTTCGCGCTTAGCGCATTTTCAATGGCATAGAAAAGGACAAAACATGGTATACTATGCCTCTGTGATTTTTGCATGTCTTTTATCGTGTAAGTAATAATCGTTTGTAATTTTGTATATTCAGAGCGCTGCGGGTGTAAAGCACATATCCGAACAGCAGTACGAAGAGCATAGGAATCTTCAAGAGAAATGGCAGGGGTGCAACACACGTCTCGTTGCTCTGTAATCAATGCCAGCCAGTGTTGCCAGCCAACGAAATATTCTGTGATGTCGCCAACATGCCACAAACGCATCCTCGCTTCGAAGGTAATTTATGGAATTGTTGAATTATGTTTAGTTTTAGGTCGAATTTTAGCGAATATTTATGAATTAGTGATGGCTCAGAAGACAAAAAACCAATTGTTGAACGAATTCCACTTGTGACAATGTTGTTTTGTGAAACAAAATCATTAAAAAAAATAGCTAATATTTATTTATGAATAAAAAAAAACCATGTAACGAAACAGTATTATTACTACAGATGATGACATGTAAACGTTTAGCGTTTTAAATTATTTATGATTATTACATTTTTAGTTCCGTAATTAATTAATTAAAAGTATGAATTTAATAAGTGATAGTGGTGTTTAATATTGTATTGTGACGTCACAGCTCAGTGTTGCCAGTGACGTCGCACCCTATTTAGACAGAGCATAGACAAATCTATATTAGTATCCATTGCAATGTACCTAACATTTAATTTATGACTATAATCTACATTAAATTATTTTTTGTCAAGATTACTATTAAGAGTTTGATATATGAAATCTCAGTCAATTTTTCGCATCGGAAGTGTTTTTTGTATGCATACAATTTTAGGACAAAATAAAATTGGTATGCTTTTGGTCTCATTCCATGCCATTCGTTTTTAAACATGACTTCGAGCAAATTACCTCAACTATAACTATATTTTTATCAAAAATAAAAAATATCCTTTGTCTCGTACACACATAGCGCATTCCAATTATGATAGAAAGAGAGGAATTTCAACGGCTCCTTGATAAATTAGGTGTTCATAAATAAGACATTAAATTTGGAATAATATAATAATTATTTTGTTTTACTATATTAATGATAATAAAAATCGTCCTGGCTCATCTCACTATATTTATACACAGCTGGCACATATTAATAAAAGCTACGGATACTGTCTGTAAATATAACTGTGTCAATGTTGATTGGATAAAAAAAATATGATACTGGAAATACATATATTTAAATGGTTCTCCTCGATGTTAGCAGAGTATAGATGTTAAAATTGCATACCAAATTATAATAATTGGTACAAGAAATGTATTTTATGATCAGTATAGGTTGGTATAGAAGCTTGTAGATTTAGTTATGTATCCG
Source organism: Oxynetra stangelandi (assembly GCA_018239345.1). Taxonomy (NCBI): domain Eukaryota; kingdom Metazoa; phylum Arthropoda; class Insecta; order Lepidoptera; family Hesperiidae; genus Oxynetra; species Oxynetra stangelandi. The sequence goes on from DVPR01000006.1 coordinate 7,675, forward strand.
AGATGGTTAAGGTGTTATAGGACTGTACCGATACAGCCTAGATTGTGATTAGCTCGCTGTCTTGTGTGTGAGAAGTTTGGGATTATATTAGTGCAGTGAAGCCGTTACTTCGGTTGATAAATCTATACAATTATAGATTTAGAGTTATGGTTCAAAAATGACCTCACTAACGAAAACCACCATACAAATATTCATATTGGATGTTTTATGTATTGGAGGTTTTTAATGACAAATAGTTTTGTCAATAGAAACTATTAAGAAATATAAAATTATATAACCGGTTGCTTGCTAGAACTGAAATGGATTATGTACCGCCGCAGCTTCATCTGCTGCTAGACAGCAAATCGAAACGTGCAAAAACGATGACATTAAGGAAAATTTCGCATCGCACTTTTATAATTGTTGTCTTATGTGGTTAATGTACAATGAACATTCCATTAGTAGTGTTATTATTAGATTAAAGTAGTCATTGACATAGTCCAAGATCGTGCAAAACGCTGAAGATAGTCCATCCTCATCATTGGAACGTTAGTCTCTTCAGTGGATACAACTATTACTATAACATTGCACACTAACGCATTACAATAGAGTCCATTTTTGATTGTCGCATCACTCGTTTTCGGATACGTCAAGGAAAACTTGTTGACTGTTAATATGAAAGCGATATAGCCAATCTACCCGACGACTAGATCTCTATGTTTATGTATACCTAATCTAAGACTAGAAGCCTACAACTCGATATTTGTGACGCGACAATATGATATATTGGAATTTGTCTAGACCTACCCAAGCTTTAGTCTTATCTAGAGTAATGAACTGTGGACTCGATTAAGCGTCCGGCATTGAAATGCAGTGGCAATCCTAATGCATGTTATTACGTCACTTCGAAATGTAATTTTGAATCCATTAGTTGTGAATTGGGACAACGAATTTGTCTTATTGATGTAAAAGAAACTTAAAATTACTTATTTCACGTGTTTACATATAACTTAACGTCAATTTTTACTTAATATATAGGCTTTTTATTGTCTGTAACCGCTTATATTTATTTACATGCTAGATATATTTTGATGTCGTTTTATTGTGGCGTAGAATATCTGTTCCCAGACTTTAAATGTCGACGTTCTAACACCGGGGGAGGGGGGGGGGGGGCATCGACTGGCGATACTTTGTAGCCACTGAGATAGACTTGTTTCAATTAAAAGTACTTCCAATTTGTGTCATGCATATATTGTAGTAGTGATTGGAGACGATAACAAATTCTAATTGTATCTCTCTTAAATGTGTGGTTAAAATAGCATTAAATTTAGTACGACAATTACTCATATGGTAACACTGTGTCAAATATTAGTTTAGCTTTAAAGTCTGATTAGTAATTTTATCGCAATTTCAGTTATATCCCAATCGTATACTGATTTCGGTCCAGGACCTGTGTGATGTCCATCATGTACTAAATATTATTTTTTTAATTAATCTCCATCACTTGAACAAGGATAGTGTTTACTTTGTTTATTTTACAATGGCAACACTATTCGTTTGTCATGAGTAAAAAAATTGCCAGCTTGAAAAAAGTACCCTTACACGTCTATGGTCTTTTGTGTACTAACAACTGATTTGCACTGCAAGATAAGTTGAATCAAAAAGAATTTCTGTATTTGATATTCTCTCGTTTTATTGACATTTTCATCAAACTGTGTGTTACATGAACAATTAGGTATGTACGTAAAATATTGATACCTCAAACGTGTATTCCTAGATGCGAGAAATGTGCAGTATTATTAAAAATTGTATGTACTCTAATAAAGCTGTAGATAAAATTGTATTCAACTATTTATATAGATAGCACTGTGTATAGTAGTATATGTATAGTAGTATAACAAGCAAATATGCACTTTAACGTTATGAACATAAACGTCAATGTAGATGCATTCAGATTTTTCAACTTTACATTTGCACTACGATTCGTTACACGTTCTGAACATTTTGTACATGGAAATATGTTTTTTATAAATTCATAGACAATTAGTCGATGGACATTTAACAAGAAATTAGGAAAAAGATTTATGTTTAGGAAGTCAGCACTCAATCGGCGCATGTCGTAAATCAAATCTATTTTCAAAGTCGTGAATGGAGTTTTACAATAACTTATTAAAATTCTATTGTATCCCGCCATGACTGCACTTACCGCTCCATAACTTGGCTCCACTTTTAATAATATTATTGTCATATAACAAATATATACATATATTTTTTATTTATAGCCAAACGAATACCAACAATCTTTAATATGTACTTCCTATAAATATGTTAGAACTATTGTAATGTAAAGCTTAATGTTAGACAGAGAACAAACATATTCCTCGTCCCTTTCTGAACGTTTATACATAACCTTTTATGCTATACAATGTATCCTTGCTAGCAATGCTTTTAATGTTTAATAATGTGTTTTACAAATATTAACTTTATCAATGTATAACAACAGCGTCATATGCTCCCTTGAAACGTGTTTTATAAAATGTATACCTTTGGAAAATGTTGACATTAAAATGTATACTAGATAACGCTATTGTAGTCGCCAAATATATTTATATGCGTTTAATTATAACATTTCTATAGTACTATTGCAATTGTTGGTGTAAATTAGTTCGTTGTGTTAGCGTATAGGTGAATTAGTATAATCGTCCCGCATAGGACACAGGGTTGGCGTGCCGTGCCGCCTTTGCGTCCACCTGACGAAATTCGGTATTGTATTTATTTCGAGCATAAACATATTTAAAACTTCCTACGTGCACGATACCTATTCGACATATACTTATCGATGTTCGTTCAGAACTCTAGACACCTCTTAATGATAGAATGAGCATAGAATGCCATATTATATCTTTGCAATAAACTTTATACACAGTATTTGTCACTATATTCAACCTCAATGATATATATTTTTTCAAATCTTTTAAACTTTTTAGTACGTAAATACTTAGCAGGACGTATATATAACGGTATTAGTTGTAACGTAAGCTGTTTACTAATTGCATACGAATAGCGTTGACACCGAAGCATCGTTTCAATAAGTTTACTTAGTATAAACATAAATCGCCGCTATCGTGGCATGGCAAGGTAGAACTCATTTATTGCACTGAGTAGTGATATTTTGAAGCAACATACGTAATTTTTACTTGACGCTTGAGCATTTAGGTAACCATAAACAATATTTGCGCGGGTGAATTTTATAATGTCTGTGGTATACAGCGTCCGCGCCAACGTGACGACCGCCGCCATTAGCTTATGTCGCGTTAATTTATATGATCACAATAACAATATTAGAGGATATACAAAAATATTACAGTTTAATAATGATTAGTGTCATTTGTGTGTGATATAAAATTGAGATTATGCTGACATTTATAGGATAATATAAATAAATGGCTTTAAATTGCTCTTGAAAGATTGACTAGTACCTATATGTATAAATGTATTATTCCTGTTTTTATTCTGCTTGTTCAGTTTGTAATTTGTAACACAACTTGGATATTATGATATTTAAAAAAAAATCCCACAAGTGTATTAATTTTAACATGAATGCAACGTTACAAATGAAAAGTAACTAATAACCAGCACTCATCCCTGGAGCGCAAATGTCATCACAATAAAACAAATTCATTGCAAAAACAAAACACACTTTGTGGTGAGGCTCATAAAGTGCCACACGTAAAGTTATTAATTAGCATTGCTTGAAGACGATTTTTCTTGTATTAGTCAATAAATTTTGCTTGTATTCATTTATACTTTGATCTATTTAAAATTCTTTGGTTTTATTTTTCTGCTCCCAATTATTTACTTTGTTCTTATGTGCCTATCTTATGTCAATTTGGTTAAATGATTAAAACACTTAAGCCTTTATATTAAATTGCAAAATACCAAAACTGTTTAGTTAAGAACGGTTGCTTGTATGTTGGATTAGAAAAAATGCCAAATTGTTGATTATACTATGGTTTAATTGTCATTTTATTATTTATATATTTATTTTTTATTGTGCGATGAAAATTATATGATAATAAATATGTCAAATGACAAAATTGATTAGCATTAGGTGTTTTTGATGGTTAGATATTACGACCATTTCCCTTATACTTTGTTACAATTACTAAGATAAATTAATATGTTTGTTTTGTTTGTGTGTTATGTGTACATAGGAAGTTTTTATTTATTTATTATTTAATTATAAAAAATGCTTTCAAAAATACAAAGTATTTTATTTATTTTGCATTGACACCCAGTCTAATGCCAAGACGTCTTTTTGCATCAGGCCAGAGCTAGCCCACACGCTAACAATCTTAAGCGCTGCATTCTAAATACTGATCATATAAAATATCCAAACATTTGTGTAAAACCGCGTGTGGTTTAAGTAGCAAGTAAACTCGACTATCGAAGTTTTGATGTTTATTGAATCTGTTTACGTTGAACTTACTGTAGAGCAGCAAGTCAGTGCAAGCAGTTTGAACTCGAGAAAGTTTTAAACTTTAGCTTCATACTGGAAAAACAAGAATATCTTTATAGATATGTCTGCACTTAGTCATAATAAAATTCAGCTTCTACCGCAATATAACACGACAATAAGGTTTCCTGAATAATTGACCTCAATCAAGCTGTACAGTTATTTGCCTAAGAGAGTCCTGACTTCCCGTTTTCTTTCTAATAATGTATTAAGCAGTTAACGCTTTATTTCACTTTGTGTCGTTTTTTTACCAGTCTGTCACATATCCTTGGACACAAATAATTCGGTATCTTGCATTTTTTTATGTACTGCAATAATTTTGTATTTTACAGTCGCAAATATTATCCAAATTTCACGAATAATTTACATAAAGCTTTTATTTTAAGTAATAATTTATTAGCATTTAATACTTCATTAATCATATCCGTTTGATATCTGAAAATCTTAAGTGCTTGGTTTATAAACTTTCCCGTTTGACATTGACAGTTGAATTTATTGACATTGATCTTTCTTATGTTTGTATGGATGCACGGAACATCTGAACTCCGTAATTGTTTTGACAATTTCATAAAACAAACGAACAGTATATACTAATACAAACACTTTTCTATATAAGAACCTGAAAATTTACCAAATAGTCTACAATTATTGCACCAAAATGGTAACATCCTACTACATAATGCAAATGTCTAAAGTCGAGAAGAGAATCAACAATGAAAATTATTATAAGGACCTGCATCAGTGCGATGCACGTAAGTTAACGAATATAAAATCATCTTCGTGTAATATTAGTTGGTTTATATTCATATATGCAGACATTGGACTGTTAGTAGCATTATTCGAATTAGTAATATTAGTAAGATAGCAGTTAGTAACATTAAGTATTCGTCCTATTCGCGTCTATTAACAGATATTTGGAGTTCTTAATTAAGTTCGAAGTGCTTCTAGAATTTTCTCGAAGCTTCCCATTCAATACACTGAGTGATCGATGACTGTACATACTTTATACTGTATGTATTATTTCCAGATCTTCGGCGTCGGTCGTAAAAGTGGCGGCGAGGGCGTTTATTGTATCCGAATCAGCTATATGCACAACGGCGAGACGGGATACTTCCACATGTTCAGGTCCACCTCGCTGCGGTTCTTCAACAACATGGCCGTGGTCATAAACACCAGGGACGAGATGATCGGTGAGTTCTCGCGAGGTCAAGGTGATTTGGACGATTCGTCAAGTCAAGAGTGAATAGGCACTTTCTAGGCAAGCGTGCTTCATGCTAGGCTGCATCGCGCTTTCCGTCAGACGGGATAGCAGTCAAACGCGAGCCTATAGCTAAATAGATGTTATGTAGATTAGTTTTATGGTTGAAGGAGACCTTGCTTACAACCTGTCTATCTTCACCATTGCCTTTTGAACTAGTGCAGTTTCTGCATGTTGACTTCCAGATATATTCATTTCATGTTGTTGAATGCCATTCTACAAACGTCAGAGAAAATGAGTCCCGGAGTAGGAGGCTGTGGACATGCAAACCAACCTATAGCTGTTCCTTTTCATTCTAATCTCTCACACTGTATATCTGTCGATACAACTATCACTTAGACCAGATAATATATTTTGAATGTTTTTGAATGTTCTAGACCTTGGTTTCAAATCGATTTCAGTTGCTATAAGATCATCTCTTCGTACTCTATTTCTTTATTCGAATCATTCTTAACATCGTGCTGTGTTTCGAATCCAATAAGCTGTATAAGTGTGTTCCAAATTCTATATCTACCAGGAAAAAGGCGGTCCTCTTTCTCCTAATGTTTTAAACCAGGTATGCTTCCCAATATCTTTCATTAATTCAGAATCCCTACATTCTATCTGCGAATCAATAATGGTGGCGAGAGATGTCGCCAAGCTGCCTCCGGTGTCATTCCACGACGGTGTTAAACTGGAGAGGAAGAAGTCAAAGGTAAAAAACACTTTTATAGTACGGTAGACTTGCCATGTGTGCATCATGGAACAGTTTTTAGTCTAAAAACAAATTTATATAATGATACTAATATCTTGGGACATTTCCGCACATGACCTTTCGATTTTAGGTAGGCTATGTTAAGTAACCAGACGCCGGATACATTTCATATATACTTAAAAAGATAATTTTTTACACCCACCCACAGAACAAAAACTTGTGCTTATCGCTCAAATATTTATACTGGATGGGGATCGAACCCACAACCCCGGTTCAACGGTCCCCTAACCACTGCACCAACAGACTAGTCATAATAAAATTGAAGTTTTTTCTTCCATTCACAATGCTGCAACGTGGTGGCAGCCTTTGTTGTGTGGGAAAATGTATTTATGTATATATAATTTATATTATAGATACATCCGTCTCAAGCGCAAGGTGGCAGTGCAAGGTCCTCTCTCTATCTCGACCTGTCGCGTCTGCCTACCCTCACGCGGAACGTGAGCGAGACGCAACTCGTGGCTGACATACGCAGCGTTGGTGAGTGTCAGAGCACTTTTGAAACAGAAGTGTTTCCGCTACTGTCATATTTTGTCTGTCTCTCTATAAGCTGAGGCACTTTCTCCAGTCTCCAACCATAGGGTTCTTGAATAAGGACTTGAATGAATTTCGCTTTCATATTGAGTAATACATTAAGGAATCCGTGGTTTAGTTTGTTATTTTTGTTTTATAAAAAAAACTTTGAATCAAAGTCTAGCGTAAAAAGTTATATAATATTCTATTATTAATTTTAATTTCCTTAATTATTCTGCTACTGTTTAAGTTTTCCTTTTTTAATTTCTTCTTCTTTCTCTTAATCTTCCACTGTTTGAGTTCTTTCTTTTTAATTGTAATATGTCCAGGTAGATGTGTAGGTTCGGAAAAGATAATTTAGTCGTTATAACGTTAATATAACCTAACCTAATCTTAATCTTTTTCCATTCCGTCTTGCATATAGACAGTGAAGGAAGTTCCATAATGGGCTTAGTGTTGGATCAATTGGCTTGTATTGTAAACGTCCCGAGACTGTCCCACACACAGTGCCGTTACATTCCCGGCTCCAGCCACATATTCGGTCACCGAAGTGTTAGTTTAAAAATTTGACTATTGATACATATGTATATTTTATTTAATTTTGAAAGTCCTACTGTTCAGAAAGTTAGAATACATACATATTTAATGGTACTTCGCAGGCACATCTTCAAACAGCTGTAACAGTATGATTTATCATTTAGTGTGAAATTTAAGTACTGCTAGAATCATTAGAGATATTTAAAATTGACATGTATGAGAAATTCTTATTAGTTATCGAATTGTTCTGAAGGCATTCTTGTATACAATTGTTTGTTTGTTATATTGTTCAGTAAATGCTTAATATTTTATTTTAGTCATCTTATGTAATTCTCTATTCGTTACACCTCACTTTGCTTGTGTGGAAATTTTTTTTTTTTTACAGAATCCTAAAATATTTCAATCATTCGCAAAACTAAATATATCCACTATAAGAAATGTAAGCAACTTAAATTCAAAGATTTTTATGTGAAAAAATAACACACGGACGGAATTACTATCGTATTTATATTATTTATTTATATAAAATAAATTTCACTTATGTGTTCACGATTTTTCTTTGTCATCATATAACACTTCTATCACCTATCATTTGTTTTTCTGAGTCCTCTAATGAGAGGCATATCGCCCTATGTTCTAACTGCAAATAATACTCTGGTCAAACTAAGAATTGCATTGCAAAATTGTTTAATGCGAAACGTTATAGGATCAAAAGCCCTGAACAACATGTCGGAGCAGTTCAGCAAACTCAACAAACTCAGCCATTCGCTGAACGCTCGAGCGCGGCCCAGCCTCCAGCTGAAATTCGACCAGGGCGCGTCGAAGACCAAGAAGATTTTCACTCTGGGCCACGCCAAGGCCGACGGCAAGAAGAAGGGCAGCCTCTCGGACGGCATGAGCTCCGACTATTCTTCCGACGACGACAACAGAACCAACATATTCGAGCCGACATTGGACAACTTTGAAAACACACAGCACTATATCGGCGGCGCGAAGAACCAGAAGACCGATGCGGAGCACGATTGCGATCTAATCGAGAACCCCCTGTACTCGTCCAAGATAGAACCGAACGACCAGGACGTCTTCGTGCCGGCACCCAGCCAGTCGGCAGACAAGAGCACGCTGAAGACGCCGTGCAGCATCAACAATAGGAACCCGTTCGATATGGAGACGGGCGGAACGCCGGAGATCCAGGTGGAAGCGGAACCGGCCACCGCTCAAGGCAAGCCGACGCCGCCCAGCTCGCTGATGCTGTCGCAGAAGCTGTCGCTCAGCTCGAGCGACATCAACTACGAGGACGACGCGGCCGGCTCCGACGCGACGTTCCACGTGAGGTCGAACTCGCAGCACGAGATCGCGCTGAGCATAGCGCAGTCGCACAGCGAGTCCGCGCTGCGGCAGCTCAGGAGCATAGCGAGCCCCGTGTCCAGCGCCACCAGGGACATGGTGCTGTCGCCGCTGACCAAGCTCGCCAAGGGGGTGCAGACTCTGGGAGCCAACCTGGATCCGAGGAAGATAAAGGTACGCTTATTCTAGACATCTTACGGTTCTGATCGTTCATAGAATTGGTTAATATAATTGGATAAGTACATAAGTACTTTGTTCAGTTCTCAAAATAAAATTTGATATGAATAGATATTTAGCGAGCTCTCCTCTTTCGCGCTTAGCGCATTTTCAATGGCATAGAAAAGGACAAAACATGGTATACTATGCCTCTGTGATTTTTGCATGTCTTTTATCGTGTAAGTAATAATCGTTTGTAATTTTGTATATTCAGAGCGCTGCGGGTGTAAAGCACATATCCGAACAGCAGTACGAAGAGCATAGGAATCTTCAAGAGAAATGGCAGGGGTGCAACACACGTCTCGTTGCTCTGTAATCAATGCCAGCCAGTGTTGCCAGCCAACGAAATATTCTGTGATGTCGCCAACATGCCACAAACGCATCCTCGCTTCGAAGGTAATTTATGGAATTGTTGAATTATGTTTAGTTTTAGGTCGAATTTTAGCGAATATTTATGAATTAGTGATGGCTCAGAAGACAAAAAACCAATTGTTGAACGAATTCCACTTGTGACAATGTTGTTTTGTGAAACAAAATCATTAAAAAAAATAGCTAATATTTATTTATGAATAAAAAAAAACCATGTAACGAAACAGTATTATTACTACAGATGATGACATGTAAACGTTTAGCGTTTTAAATTATTTATGATTATTACATTTTTAGTTCCGTAATTAATTAATTAAAAGTATGAATTTAATAAGTGATAGTGGTGTTTAATATTGTATTGTGACGTCACAGCTCAGTGTTGCCAGTGACGTCGCACCCTATTTAGACAGAGCATAGACAAATCTATATTAGTATCCATTGCAATGTACCTAACATTTAATTTATGACTATAATCTACATTAAATTATTTTTTGTCAAGATTACTATTAAGAGTTTGATATATGAAATCTCAGTCAATTTTTCGCATCGGAAGTGTTTTTTGTATGCATACAATTTTAGGACAAAATAAAATTGGTATGCTTTTGGTCTCATTCCATGCCATTCGTTTTTAAACATGACTTCGAGCAAATTACCTCAACTATAACTATATTTTTATCAAAAATAAAAAATATCCTTTGTCTCGTACACACATAGCGCATTCCAATTATGATAGAAAGAGAGGAATTTCAACGGCTCCTTGATAAATTAGGTGTTCATAAATAAGACATTAAATTTGGAATAATATAATAATTATTTTGTTTTACTATATTAATGATAATAAAAATCGTCCTGGCTCATCTCACTATATTTATACACAGCTGGCACATATTAATAAAAGCTACGGATACTGTCTGTAAATATAACTGTGTCAATGTTGATTGGATAAAAAAAATATGATACTGGAAATACATATATTTAAATGGTTCTCCTCGATGTTAGCAGAGTATAGATGTTAAAATTGCATACCAAATTATAATAATTGGTACAAGAAATGTATTTTATGATCAGTATAGGTTGGTATAGAAGCTTGTAGATTTAGTTATGTATCCGAGATGGTTAAGGTGTTATAGGACTGTACCGATACAGCCTAGATTGTGATTAGCTCGCTGTCTTGTGTGTGAGAAGTTTGGGATTATATTAGTGCAGTGAAGCCGTTACTTCGGTTGATAAATCTATACAATTATAGATTTAGAGTTATGGTTCAAAAATGACCTCACTAACGAAAACCACCATACAAATATTCATATTGGATGTTTTATGTATTGGAGGTTTTTAATGACAAATAGTTTTGTCAATAGAAACTATTAAGAAATATAAAATTATATAACCGGTTGCTTGCTAGAACTGAAATGGATTATGTACCGCCGCAGCTTCATCTGCTGCTAGACAGCAAATCGAAACGTGCAAAAACGATGACATTAAGGAAAATTTCGCATCGCACTTTTATAATTGTTGTCTTATGTGGTTAATGTACAATGAACATTCCATTAGTAGTGTTATTATTAGATTAAAGTAGTCATTGACATAGTCCAAGATCGTGCAAAACGCTGAAGATAGTCCATCCTCATCATTGGAACGTTAGTCTCTTCAGTGGATACAACTATTACTATAACATTGCACACTAACGCATTACAATAGAGTCCATTTTTGATTGTCGCATCACTCGTTTTCGGATACGTCAAGGAAAACTTGTTGACTGTTAATATGAAAGCGATATAGCCAATCTACCCGACGACTAGATCTCTATGTTTATGTATACCTAATCTAAGACTAGAAGCCTACAACTCGATATTTGTGACGCGACAATATGATATATTGGAATTTGTCTAGACCTACCCAAGCTTTAGTCTTATCTAGAGTAATGAACTGTGGACTCGATTAAGCGTCCGGCATTGAAATGCAGTGGCAATCCTAATGCATGTTATTACGTCACTTCGAAATGTAATTTTGAATCCATTAGTTGTGAATTGGGACAACGAATTTGTCTTATTGATGTAAAAGAAACTTAAAATTACTTATTTCACGTGTTTACATATAACTTAACGTCAATTTTTACTTAATATATAGGCTTTTTATTGTCTGTAACCGCTTATATTTATTTACATGCTAGATATATTTTGATGTCGTTTTATTGTGGCGTAGAATATCTGTTCCCAGACTTTAAATGTCGACGTTCTAACACCGGGGGAGGGGGGGGGGGGGCATCGACTGGCGATACTTTGTAGCCACTGAGATAGACTTGTTTCAATTAAAAGTACTTCCAATTTGTGTCATGCATATATTGTAGTAGTGATTGGAGACGATAACAAATTCTAATTGTATCTCTCTTAAATGTGTGGTTAAAATAGCATTAAATTTAGTACGACAATTACTCATATGGTAACACTGTGTCAAATATTAGTTTAGCTTTAAAGTCTGATTAGTAATTTTATCGCAATTTCAGTTATATCCCAATCGTATACTGATTTCGGTCCAGGACCTGTGTGATGTCCATCATGTACTAAATATTATTTTTTTAATTAATCTCCATCACTTGAACAAGGATAGTGTTTACTTTGTTTATTTTACAATGGCAACACTATTCGTTTGTCATGAGTAAAAAAATTGCCAGCTTGAAAAAAGTACCCTTACACGTCTATGGTCTTTTGTGTACTAACAACTGATTTGCACTGCAAGATAAGTTGAATCAAAAAGAATTTCTGTATTTGATATTCTCTCGTTTTATTGACATTTTCATCAAACTGTGTGTTACATGAACAATTAGGTATGTACGTAAAATATTGATACCTCAAACGTGTATTCCTAGATGCGAGAAATGTGCAGTATTATTAAAAATTGTATGTACTCTAATAAAGCTGTAGATAAAATTGTATTCAACTATTTATATAGATAGCACTGTGTATAGTAGTATATGTATAGTAGTATAACAAGCAAATATGCACTTTAACGTTATGAACATAAACGTCAATGTAGATGCATTCAGATTTTTCAACTTTACATTTGCACTACGATTCGTTACACGTTCTGAACATTTTGTACATGGAAATATGTTTTTTATAAATTCATAGACAATTAGTCGATGGACATTTAACAAGAAATTAGGAAAAAGATTTATGTTTAGGAAGTCAGCACTCAATCGGCGCATGTCGTAAATCAAATCTATTTTCAAAGTCGTGAATGGAGTTTTACAATAACTTATTAAAATTCTATTGTATCCCGCCATGACTGCACTTACCGCTCCATAACTTGGCTCCACTTTTAATAATATTATTGTCATATAACAAATATATACATATATTTTTTATTTATAGCCAAACGAATACCAACAATCTTTAATATGTACTTCCTATAAATATGTTAGAACTATTGTAATGTAAAGCTTAATGTTAGACAGAGAACAAACATATTCCTCGTCCCTTTCTGAACGTTTATACATAACCTTTTATGCTATACAATGTATCCTTGCTAGCAATGCTTTTAATGTTTAATAATGTGTTTTACAAATATTAACTTTATCAATGTATAACAACAGCGTCATATGCTCCCTTGAAACGTGTTTTATAAAATGTATACCTTTGGAAAATGTTGACATTAAAATGTATACTAGATAACGCTATTGTAGTCGCCAAATATATTTATATGCGTTTAATTATAACATTTCTATAGTACTATTGCAATTGTTGGTGTAAATTAGTTCGTTGTGTTAGCGTATAGGTGAATTAGTATAATCGTCCCGCATAGGACACAGGGTTGGCGTGCCGTGCCGCCTTTGCGTCCACCTGACGAAATTCGGTATTGTATTTATTTCGAGCATAAACATATTTAAAACTTCCTACGTGCACGATACCTATTCGACATATACTTATCGATGTTCGTTCAGAACTCTAGACACCTCTTAATGATAGAATGAGCATAGAATGCCATATTATATCTTTGCAATAAACTTTATACACAGTATTTGTCACTATATTCAACCTCAATGATATATATTTTTTCAAATCTTTTAAACTTTTTAGTACGTAAATACTTAGCAGGACGTATATATAACGGTATTAGTTGTAACGTAAGCTGTTTACTAATTGCATACGAATAGCGTTGACACCGAAGCATCGTTTCAATAAGTTTACTTAGTATAAACATAAATCGCCGCTATCGTGGCATGGCAAGGTAGAACTCATTTATTGCACTGAGTAGTGATATTTTGAAGCAACATACGTAATTTTTACTTGACGCTTGAGCATTTAGGTAACCATAAACAATATTTGCGCGGGTGAATTTTATAATGTCTGTGGTATACAGCGTCCGCGCCAACGTGACGACCGCCGCCATTAGCTTATGTCGCGTTAATTTATATGATCACAATAACAATATTAGAGGATATACAAAAATATTACAGTTTAATAATGATTAGTGTCATTTGTGTGTGATATAAAATTGAGATTATGCTGACATTTATAGGATAATATAAATAAATGGCTTTAAATTGCTCTTGAAAGATTGACTAGTACCTATATGTATAAATGTATTATTCCTGTTTTTATTCTGCTTGTTCAGTTTGTAATTTGTAACACAACTTGGATATTATGATATTTAAAAAAAAATCCCACAAGTGTATTAATTTTAACATGAATGCAACGTTACAAATGAAAAGTAACTAATAACCAGCACTCATCCCTGGAGCGCAAATGTCATCACAATAAAACAAATTCATTGCAAAAACAAAACACACTTTGTGGTGAGGCTCATAAAGTGCCACACGTAAAGTTATTAATTAGCATTGCTTGAAGACGATTTTTCTTGTATTAGTCAATAAATTTTGCTTGTATTCATTTATACTTTGATCTATTTAAAATTCTTTGGTTTTATTTTTCTGCTCCCAATTATTTACTTTGTTCTTATGTGCCTATCTTATGTCAATTTGGTTAAATGATTAAAACACTTAAGCCTTTATATTAAATTGCAAAATACCAAAACTGTTTAGTTAAGAACGGTTGCTTGTATGTTGGATTAGAAAAAATGCCAAATTGTTGATTATACTATGGTTTAATTGTCATTTTATTATTTATATATTTATTTTTTATTGTGCGATGAAAATTATATGATAATAAATATGTCAAATGACAAAATTGATTAGCATTAGGTGTTTTTGATGGTTAGATATTACGACCATTTCCCTTATACTTTGTTACAATTACTAAGATAAATTAATATGTTTGTTTTGTTTGTGTGTTATGTGTACATAGGAAGTTTTTATTTATTTATTATTTAATTATAAAAAATGCTTTCAAAAATACAAAGTATTTTATTTATTTTGCATTGACACCCAGTCTAATGCCAAGACGTCTTTTTGCATCAGGCCAGAGCTAGCCCACACGCTAACAATCTTAAGCGCTGCATTCTAAATACTGATCATATAAAATATCCAAACATTTGTGTAAAACCGCGTGTGGTTTAAGTAGCAAGTAAACTCGACTATCGAAGTTTTGATGTTTATTGAATCTGTTTACGTTGAACTTACTGTAGAGCAGCAAGTCAGTGCAAGCAGTTTGAACTCGAGAAAGTTTTAAACTTTAGCTTCATACTGGAAAAACAAGAATATCTTTATAGATATGTCTGCACTTAGTCATAATAAAATTCAGCTTCTACCGCAATATAACACGACAATAAGGTTTCCTGAATAATTGACCTCAATCAAGCTGTACAGTTATTTGCCTAAGAGAGTCCTGACTTCCCGTTTTCTTTCTAATAATGTATTAAGCAGTTAACGCTTTATTTCACTTTGTGTCGTTTTTTTACCAGTCTGTCACATATCCTTGGACACAAATAATTCGGTATCTTGCATTTTTTTATGTACTGCAATAATTTTGTATTTTACAGTCGCAAATATTATCCAAATTTCACGAATAATTTACATAAAGCTTTTATTTTAAGTAATAATTTATTAGCATTTAATACTTCATTAATCATATCCGTTTGATATCTGAAAATCTTAAGTGCTTGGTTTATAAACTTTCCCGTTTGACATTGACAGTTGAATTTATTGACATTGATCTTTCTTATGTTTGTATGGATGCACGGAACATCTGAACTCCGTAATTGTTTTGACAATTTCATAAAACAAACGAACAGTATATACTAATACAAACACTTTTCTATATAAGAACCTGAAAATTTACCAAATAGTCTACAATTATTGCACCAAAATGGTAACATCCTACTACATAATGCAAATGTCTAAAGTCGAGAAGAGAATCAACAATGAAAATTATTATAAGGACCTGCATCAGTGCGATGCACGTAAGTTAACGAATATAAAATCATCTTCGTGTCGGGTTTGTTTGAAGGAAGGCGAAATTAGCATATTGGACAACGAAAACATGTCAAGCATTATTGAAGCTTTGAATGTATTCGGCGACATAGAAATTCAGGAAGATGATTTATATCCCAAACGTTTATGCGCCGTTTGCTACAAATTTATTAAAGATGCAATTATATTCAGGAAGGTAGCGAAAAACACATACAACATTTTGCGGCTACCGGTAAAGCAGGAAACGTGTGACCAATCTCAAGATTCTCATGTTGATAATGATGAACACGACGACACAAAGCAGTCTTGGACAAACTTGGAGCAGGACTGTTTTAAAATGAAGCCCAAAAAAAAGGAGAAAGTCAAATTAGCGACCAAAGTGACATGTCAGATATGTAACAAACTTATAAACCGCTCGTATTACAAGGAACATTTGACGATGCACGATCCAAACCATCAGAAGTATGTGTGCGATATATGCGGAAAAGCCTTCCGGCTGAGGTGCGCCTACCACAACCACAGTTTAAGACATCGAGACGATTTCCCATTTAAATGTCAATTCTGTCCATATAAAGCACGGTATGCGGAACTCCTCAAGACACATATGCGAACGCACACTGGCGACTATAGGTACATGTGCACTGAATGTCCGGCCCGATTCCTCTTCAAGAGTAATCTCAACACGCACATGCTTAAGCACAAGGAACCAGAGTTCAAGTGTGAATCTTGTAAACGAGCATTCCATACAAAGTTGGCTTTGCAAAGGCATTTCGAGGCCGATCACTTGGGGATCAAGAATCATGTGTGCAATGTTTGTGGGAAGGCGTTCGGTTATAGAAATGCCATGATGAAACACCAAAGGCACGTTCACAAAAGGGAGAAAATGATGTTTGGCAGAATGCCTTCATATTTGGAAGTGGGGAATAGGGATTCTGATTCATGAAAACTATAAGTCATCAATGTTGCTTAAATATGGTTGACGGACTATAATTAGTAGCTATGTTAGAATTATTTCAAACCTCCTTGAAAACAATGACAGTAAATCTGACCAAAAGTTTAACATGCCTTTATTTATGAGTTACGAATTGTTAAAAAATAATTAACATCAATCCACACACATCATAATGTACCTCCACCACCACATATGTCAGTGTTACATATTTGAATACTTCAAGTAAAGAAGCCAGTTACACCAACTATATATATTTAGTTTGGTTATTAATAAAATGCTCACAATACATGTATGCGTGTGTCTGTAATTTTAAAAAAGCAATGACATGTCCGTAGTCAATGCTCATGCCAGTTTTATATTTGAAAAATTCAAAAATATTGAAATTTTCTATTTACATGTTCAGTTTATTTTATATACTTAAACAATTATACAAATCGTTACAGCTCTTACACATATCTGGGTTGTGCAAGTTAAAGTGAGAGTGAAAGAGAATAGTGAGAGTGAATTCGTATTAGAGCTTAAAAGTCGGATTGGAAAAACCGAAAATGTCGCATTTAAATAAATAATTCATAATTCTTTATTGTTCACCAATACACTATAAAACATACACATTTCATTTCAAGGATTTAGGTATACAAAAGACGGTCTTATCGCTAACAAGCG